>OX387718.1:19723662-20019387 GCA_947577245.1 Andrena bucephala | reverse complement strand
TAATGCTACATAATGATTCTCCTACGTCCAAAATCGACGCCGAGTGGTTGGGACCGTATACCATATTGACGTCCAACTCTCCTAATTATCATATTTAAAAAGGACGATCGGAGCTACCGAGTCCACGGAAATCGACTTAAGCGGTATACGCGTTAACAATTTCGAACTGGTACAGGGTAAAATGATGCTCTTACCAATACTCGTTCTCATCTCATAAGTACTAGGTGACGACATTCCTTCCGTCACCATCACACGATTCGAGCACACACCGAATCTTCACCTTGATCCCATCGGGCCGACACGACTCTACCACAAGCAGTGGAAGACAATAGTTTACGTGGATCTCAGAGAAGTGCGACAATTCGAGCTGCAAATAACACAGGCTCTGCATCATCCACTTCTCACTAAGGCAGGCCCGCTCACTATGTCTGTATTGAATCATATTAGCAATAGATTTAAGCGTAGTTTAACTCAAAGAGATACATTGTTAACCAGTCTTGGATATAGCAAACCTATCAATCTAGAACATAGTGTACGACAAAAAAGGGGAATACATAACCCAATAGGCGAACTAGCTAATATATTATTCGGCACTCTTAGCCAAAGGGACGCTAGTTATTATAACACAGAGATAGAAAAACTATATACAGATAACTGTAAACTCAGAACTCTCATCGCGAACGAAACGTCGATTCTAAAGACGACAATCAGGGATCAGGAAACGTTTAAGCTAAAAATAACCACTTTCATGCAAAATTTATCGAACACAACTAATGTCACGATACACAAATTAGAAACTCAGGAACTAACGTTACAATATTTACTCGAATTTTTTGAAATTGTAACGGAACATAGCGAAATGATCGAAAACCTTCGATCATTAGTCACTAACGACAGACAAGGCAAAATCGATCCAATCTTACTCAATCAGGAGCAAGTCAAACTAACTCTTTCAATATTAAAATCGAATTTTGGCATTAAGGCTGCCGTCTCAAGTTTGTTTTGGTCCGAATCGATCGAAGCGTCCCCAGTAAACAAACGGACCCTAATGAAATTACTCCGATCGATAAAAAGAATTTGTACAGCAATGACATCTTCAGGTACTCTGGGTAGACGAATTTTTTACGCATAGTTGCCACATGTTCTGTACTCTCTGTCTCTGCCGCGCTGTTGCCACAGAGTTCTCTTTTCATCGAGAAGTCTTGAAGGAATATAGCACGAGAGCTGCGTCTAGCGTTAGAGCCTCCCTGAATGTAGCAATAATGAAAGATAGAGAGGTCCGGGAGTGTAAGAAGGAAAGATGGAAAGATAACCTGACACAATTTGAACTATCATTATTAACGAATAACGATATTACACATAAAATTTATTTGCAGAATTGAAAGACGGTTTCGTTCAAAGTACTTAGTCCGATTCAAATTATTTCCGGCTGTACTTCCGAATGGCCCCAGTGGCCGATCGACACGAGGTTTGGGGGGAAGGGTGGGGAGGGGGTGTGGACCCTAAATCTAAAATTGTTTCTTCGGGTATTTATTAGTTTCCGAAATATTAATAAAAAATTGTTCATTTTTTGGAAAAATTTTCTGGACGTTGGTGCAGGCCTCCCTATCCGGGAGCCCTTCCGTCCCCCTATTTTACATTTTTGAAATTTTGTAACCACGGTCTCGTTTTAGGCATCGCCGAACTCACATCGGTTCGCTGTCGTGCTTTCCGCGCCCCACGCACTGGTCTAGCCCCAACCGGGGCCGATCGAGATGAAACTTATTGTTAGTGTAATACGAGGGGTGTGGACCGACCTCAAATATAAAATTTTACCTTCAGTAATTAATGCGTTCAAAAGATACAGAAGTAGTTGTGCATAAAAGGGTACACCTTACCGATTTTTTTCAATCACTTTACTACGGTCCCCCCTCTTAACAATATTTCTGTTGACTTATACCGATATAACACATTCCACTTTCCAACTTGTTCCGGGTTTTAGTACTGGTTTGGGTTAGAGTGGCGCGGGGGGCGCGCGCCCGCTCGCGGGCGCGTAAAGCATGGTAGCGAACCGATGTGAGTTTGGCGATGCTAAAAATGAGACAGTGGTTACAAAATTTCAAAAGTTGAAAATGGGAGACGGAAGGGCTCCCGGGTAGGGAGGCCTGCACCAACGTCAAAAAAAAAATTCCAAATTAAATTAACAATTTTTTATTAATATTTCGGAAACTAATAAAAACCCGAAGCTACAATTTTAGATTTAGAGTTCATACCCCCTCCCCACCCCTCCCCCCAAACCTCATCTCGATCGGCTACTGGGGCCATTCGGAAGAATATCCAAAATTAATAGTAACAAGTAATAGTAACACTTAACAGTAACAATTAATAGTAACAAATAACAGTAAAAATGAAATAATGCGTGCGCGATAGGTGAAGTTTGAAAGCCGGTTCGAGAACAAGTGACCGCTTCGGAAATTTTCGTCGGTTAAGAAGGAACGACTAGACAGAGTTAGGAGATAGTGAACAAGAAAGATAGTGACAGGCCAAAAACGGGGATGAAAGGGGCAAAACAGAGAAAAACATAGACAGGGTAAAGAGAAAGCGTGGGATAAGGAAAGTGTCCTTCGGTTCGTAAACGCCCAGCCGCCAAATGTTTCTGACGATGACCAGGCCTGTACGAACCCTCGAAACTAGGTATGTGTGTAGATGGAAGAAGAAACGACAGAAAGTAATAAAAAGGTACATACAGGGTGTCCGCGCGAACAGTAAACAGTTGGATATTTCCTAACATATTCAATGGGGCAAATTTATTAGGCCAGACGATTTTATTCTTACATTATTATTTTAAAATATACGATGGTCAAGTTCTGTTTTTTAAATCTGCGGAAATTAACCACCCGCATAGTTGCCAGCCAAATCAGTTTTGATCCTTTCTTAACCGGTTAACTGGCAATGTATCATATATGATCAAAAAAAAATCTGGCCAATTCTGCTTATGTATCATATATGATAAAAAAAAAATCTGGCCAATTCTGCCAAATCTGCCAATTCTGTATCATATATGATCAAATGTGTAACGTACCGCTACGTACCGATGTACATTTTTTCCTAATTTAGTTATCGTTCTGGTTCATTTTATTCCTTTTGTTACATTATTAATAAGGACACGCGAAACACGTGCGAGCGACATCCCATGCGGCGGGAAACAGTGAGCTAGGTGACGCGCAACGCATGCGCATAGCTGCCGTTGAAACAGCTAACTCAGTGCCGCGAGGGAACCAAAGAGCGCGTGCGCACACCGTACGATAAACCGGACGCCGAATTATTCCGAGCGTAGTGTCAAAGTGGCGCGAACCGGATATTAATTGTAATTGGTGCGCGAGATCGCGCAGCTAGTGATTGGCGCGGGCCAAACATCGACTTGGAGTATAAGTAGAGGCCCGCCAGCAGCAGAGAGCAGACTTGGTTCTGCCACCGAACCTACCGGATCGAGGCCGCTTTCACCAGCCCCTCAGTCTAGCACAGTCCAAGGAAGTTTACTTTAAATCTACGTACACCATACTATTTCCTAGGAGGCCGCTTTGGGTAGCCCCTCTACACCATACAAGGTCGCTTTGAGTAGCCCCCTTAACTTCCTTTCGAGGCCGCTTTAGTAGCCCCTCAACCTCGTCCTACCAAGCGTGGGCCAGCTAATAGCCACCAGAAGCCACGACCGAATCAGAAGGAAGGAAGCCACTATCGACTTCCATCTGGGGACGCCTTTACCGGCTACCTGGCTACCATCTGAGATCGCTTTCATTAGCACTCGGCTACCATCCTAGAAAGCGTGGGCAAGCTGATAGGCAACTGGAAGCCAGCACTATTCCGAGAGAAGGAATCCTCTCGCACTCTCAACTAACATTACCCAATCGACCTAGCGTCAATACTTCATTATTCGTTATTACAGACTACGTGTAAAAGACATTATTTTCGTTATGAGTTAGAATCGTACCTCTAGTGTAATTAGCACTATATTCATTATAAACGACTTAGCGTCAAAAACCGAAGTAATACTCCTATATTACCGACTCAGCGCCGAAACCCAACCCGAGGGTTATTCTTTAGTACCGACCGATACGTCATAACGATATTAAATTATACACAATTATATTAATTTACCGACCAAGGGTCAAGAAGCATTTATTTTCTTGAATAAATTATCTTTTGTTACCATTGTTAAAAGGAAGGACTCTAGTTCGTGAAATTCATTTCTTTATTGCACGCCACCCGAACCAAATCCCACAATTCCACGGGTAAACCGCTCTACTTGTGGAATCTCCTGTAACGAACGGCAACGTCTCGTTCAAGAACGTTACAAATGGAATAACTTTGTGATTCACTTAATTTTTCGATGTTGCCCGTTTGGGCACGAATAATAAAAAAGGCCATGCCAGTTAACCGGTTAAATCGCGTTCACTTCTTAGAACGTGTATATTGAAGATACACGTGTATCGAAATATACGGTTTCACGTGTATTAAGATATCCATATTTAATTTTTTAACTAACTATCCGAATGTTTACATTTTACGCAAATAATTTGCGATAGGTAGGTACAGACATAATTTACTAGGTTGCAGATGAAAATAAATAACATCATGATTTTGGATAATACATTTTAATGTATTAATCGTATATTAATCTATTTCAGACAACTACAACTGATTTTATGCTGACAGTGCGCATATGAGTTTTGTAAGGCTCTCTATTTGAAGTACTATAACACCGGATATAACCACTATTTTTGCATACAATTTTTTTTCATATTCCCTAAAGATTGACAAATGAAGCCACAAAGCTGGAAGTAAATATATTTCATTTTTTGGTTTGAAAAAATTCTCGTTTACTTCCTACCGCTTGTAGCGGCTCGCAAAGTCTTGACTGCCAGGCGCGCCGCGCGCCTCAGAATTTTCCGCACTGTCGGAAAGTCGACGCGCCACGCCAAACCCTTGTCTTCAAGTGCCGCTTTCCTTTTCTAACAACTTTTTCTGTCTCTTATGTAAACTTTTCTGACGTCGAGGTTTGCGCGCCACACTTTTGGACGCGACACGCCTGACAACGGTTCTACTCGCACGCAAGAACGTGGAATTCCGGCGCGCCACACTTCTAACCACGCACAAGATGCTAGCAAGAACGTCCGATGAGGTGGAAACTTTTCGTCCGCAAGGAGAATGCAGATCGCAATACAGTCGTTATAACTGAGTAATAAACCAGTTCCATAATTTATAGCACCTTCAGGTAAACCAAATGTAGCTTCGTAAAAACAGATGTTTCAGTGTGCCCTACAGTAACAGCATTTATGATATCCTCTATAAGCCAGGTATATCGAGCAATTCGTATACTTTTCGCAAACCTTCGTATATCGCGATCGTGTCTTGCCGATCGTTTCGCAGATCGATAATATACATGGAACAGGTAGTACACAATACAAAACTGCGCTGGTTCCTGGGAATAGCATGTGGAGTCGACGTAGAAATGGGAGCCCGAACTCGCTGTCTCTAAGTAGTGACGGGTACGATCGTCTGGCCTGCGAGAAGGAGCGCGCTCCTTCCGACGTTCCGGCACGCCACGCCAAATGCGTGCCGCGCTGGCGTGTGGCGCGCAAAGTGCCACGCAGGAACGTCCGTGTAAAGGCCGCAAATAACAGGCTCGCCTAATATCGGCGGTAATGAGGGGGCCAACCGCTCCCCCCCCCCCCGCGGCACCCGCGAGAACCGAGCTACTCGGTCCACCCGGGCTCCCGCGGGACGCGGGGGGGGGGGGGGGGGGCACGCGGCCGCCGATGCCTCGATTCCGCCGTGCGAACGCTCCTATTTATTATAAATGTCGGTATAATATAAAGTAATATATGGTAGTATAGTATAAAATAGGATAAGCATAGTATAAGAGAGTGTAAGTATAGTATAAGGCAGGATAAGCATAATATAAGATAGTGTAAGAATAGTATAAGATAATCTAAGGTAGTACAAGAATAAAGAAACAGAGACTAGAAATCCTCTCGTGACTCGAGGCAGTCTTCAAAACTCCCGCTACCATCCGTTTCCAAAACATGCCGCCCGCCTCGCCGGCAGACGCTCTGCGGCGAAATCACCGATCGATGCGCAAGTCAATACGGGTAGTACGTTGGTGGGACACGGACGGGCACGGACGCGATGAATGTTTTCCGAACGCACGCGCCGCCCGCCGTAAACGACCGTGACCGCGAGCAAGAAAGTAAACGTCGCGCCCGGCTACTGCGACGTATCGTTCGATTCGGCGTCGGTGATCTGAACCGGGAGCGGTATAATTTTGGTGAGCGGTCTCGTGCAAGTTTTCGTGGCAGTTTGAAGCGTCGCCACGCGGACGAGACCGTCCGGCCCGGTGTGAACCTTGAGGACACGTGCGAGCGGCCACTTCGTCGGAGGCGACAGTTCGTTCCGGATGAGTACCAACGATCCTTCTCTCAAATTTTCGCGGCGTGTCTTCCACTTTGGCCGTTGTTGAAGGAGGTGAAGGTATTCCTGTTGCCACCTGCGCCAGAAATGATTACGCATATTACTAACGAGCCTCCAACGTTGAAACGTTGAGGCTGAAGCCCCGTAACGTCGAAATCGGCGTCAGCAGAGGTTTCGAGCGACGTAACGGGCTCGCCAATCAAGAAATGTCCCGGGGTGAGGGGGAGCAAATCTTTGGCGTCCTCGGTGATCGGCGTGAGCGGACGAGAGTTGAGGCAGGCTTCAACTTGGCAGAGGAGCGTGTTCAACTCCTCGTAAGTTAATCTTTGATCCCCAATAGTCCGTTTAACGTGATATTTCGCCGATTTAACCGCTGCCTCCCAAAGGCCACCGAAATGAGGAGCATAAGGCGGGATGAATCGCCATTCCGTGCCCTTTGCTGCAAGCTCCTGGGTGGCGATGCGACGTAATTCCGAGGGGGCCTGAAACATACGACGCAATTCCGCGTCTGCTCCACGGAATGTTGTGGAATTATCACTCCACAGCTGAGCACATCGACCTCGTCGGGAAATAAAACGTTGGAAAGCGGCTATAAAGGTACTGGACGTTAAATCTGTTACTGCGTCCAAATTGACGGCCTTTGTAGAATGACAAACAAACACGACCATGTAACCCTTATAGGCCCTTTGCCCTCGTCCCCTGGAGGTTCGAATTTGGATGGGTCCTGCGTAATCGACTCCTGTGTTCTCGAACGGCTTCGATGGTTGAAGACGGACACCAGGAAGATTGCCCATCTGCTGTAGGCCAGTCGCGGCCTTGAAGCGGGTGCATCGAAGGCAGCGCCGGAGCAGCTTCTTCACGAGGGGGCGAACACGTGGAATCCAGAAGCGCTGAAGCAATGCGGTCCTTGTGAAGTCCACACCACCGTGAAGAGTGCACAGGTGAGCTGCTTCGATAATTAATGTGGCCACATGCGTGTGGCGTGAAAGAATGATTGGGTGACGTTGCGCGTACGGCACCGGGGCTTCCTGGATACGGCCGCCGACTCTCATCACTCCGTCTGAATCTATAAAAGGAGTGAGGCTTATTAGTGGGGACGAGACGCGCAACGGCTTACCTCGCCTAAGCGCCTCGGTCTCGAGAGGATATCCCTCGAGTTGACTCAGCCGAAAAATGGTGGTCTCGGCTCGATGGTGCTCGCTCGCACTGAGTGGGCCTATCGTCCTCCCGGCAGGTTCTCGCGCGTTTCGAACGAATCGAAGAATATACGCGGTCACCCTGACGAGGCGGGACCACTTTGAAAAATTGGAGATATACTCGTTCGGCGGCGCGACTTGGTGGACGGCAACGATAGTGCCCGTCCGTTGATCCGGTATAGTCCCGTGATCCAAAGAAGTGGGAGGGGACGGCCATTCCGACGAGGCGTCGTTCAGCCAGGTCGGGCCATTCCACCAGAGACTCGAGGTCCGCAACTCTGCCGACGAGATTCCTCTGGTTGCAAGGTCCGCTGGGTTGTCCGTCGTGCTGATGTGCCTCCAGGTCGTGTCCGGCAGCAACCGTTGAATTTCGGCTACCCTATGCGCCACGAAGGGTTTCCATTTCGAAGGATGTGCTCGAATCCACGCTAGAGCCACAGACGCGTCCGTCCAGGAGTGGACTTTGACCCGTCCTAAGCTCAATGAATTTTGTAGCGTGGACTGCAGACGTGCCAGCAAGAGCGCCCCGCAGAGCTCTAGCCGTGGAATACTCTGCAGCTTCGTCGGTGCAACCTTCGTCCTGGCGGCAAGGAGGCTGAGTTTCGCTGACTGAGAGGGATGGACCACCCGAAGGTAAACGGCCGCCGAATACGCTCGCTCCGAGGCGTCGGCAAAATCCATGGACCTCCACGAAGGTGCCCACGCTAGTAAATCCGACCCAGCGCGGCACAATCATACCGGAGAGAGCGTGCATCTCGCCTATGAACGCCGACCAACGTGCAGCCAGCTCAGAGGGGATTGGATCGTCCCAATCTAGTCCCGCCAGCCATAAGTCCTGAAGAAGAATCCTCGCTTGGATCAGCACCGGCGCCATCCACCCTAAGGGGTCAAACAGGCTGGCGACCATCGAGAGAGCGGACCTCTTCGTCCAATGGTCGTGGTTGACGAGGGGCCGACAGCGAGGGCCCTTCATCGTCAGCGAGACCGTCGTGGTGTTCCACTGAAGTCCCAGCGCGCCGTGAATTTCGGACTCCTGAAATAAGGAAGTTTCACGAGCAGCGTCATCCCCAAGGTTCGGAATGTTACTCGCCCAACGGTCCAACGGGAAGCCTCCGGAAAGCAGGATTCCCTCCAATTGTTGTCGGACTTCCCAGGTTTTCTTCAAGGTGTCACCCCCGGCCAAAATGTCATCGACATAGGAGTGGTCCCGTATAACTTGCGAACCCAGCGGAAAACGGTCCCTTTCGTCCTCGGCTAACTGTTGAAGTACCCTCAAAGCGAGGTACGGGGCCGACGCGGTGCCGTAGGTAACTGAGGTGAGCCGGTACTCACGAACTTCGGCGCTGGGTTCCGGTCTCCACAGGATCCGTTGCCAGTCCTGATCCTCGGCACGGACTCCTATCTGCCGAAACATCTTCACAATGTCCGTAGAGAATGCGAATTGGAAAAGGCGCCATCGGGAGAGGACGATCCAGAGTTCGGACTGCAGCTTCG
Source organism: Andrena bucephala (assembly GCA_947577245.1). Classification (NCBI taxonomy): domain Eukaryota; kingdom Metazoa; phylum Arthropoda; class Insecta; order Hymenoptera; family Andrenidae; genus Andrena; species Andrena bucephala. Next base: position 20,010,247 of record OX387718.1, on the reverse strand, counting down.
GCCCGGGTAGCAGTTCATCGTTGAGCGAGCGACCGAACGCCAAGGGACAGGAGGCGTTGAAAACCACCCGGATCTTCTTCTTGTCCCCGACGGACTTCCACACAGCGTGATGAGGCAGGTAAAATCCTTGCGCATCATCGGCGAGTGGTGAGGTTGCTTCCTCCATGTGCCCTAGTCGAAGGTATTCTGCAAGAAAGTCCTGATAATGAGCCTTAAGTTCTGCGTCCTTTTGTTGCCGGCGTTTAGCACCGAGTAGAAGTCGAAGAGCCACTCTCCGCGAAGGACCTGCAGGCAGCGACGGGACGTCACGAAAGGGTAAGCGGACATGATACCTGCCGCTCGCGTCTCTTCGATGCTCCCGATTGAACGTCTCCTCGCACGACAGTTCATCTGGAGTCAGCGTGGGGTTCGATGGCATCTCCTCAAGTTCCCAGAAGCGTCGTAGCTGTTCTTGCAACTCGGTGTCGCAACGAACCTGGAAAACTCGTGCCGAGTCCTGTAACGTGCCAGAAACCTGGTCTACCGCTCCAAGAAGAACCCATCCCAATGGTGTTGGTATGGCGGCTGGAGTGCCGGGTGGTGCTTCTTGACTCTCGCTGAAGAGCTTGGCGCAGACGTCGGCTCCCAAGAGGACGTCGACGCGAGACGGCGTTCCGAAGTCCGCATCGGCCAAAGGCAGACCTTTAATGTGGTCCCAGTCGTCGGCCGAAATGGACCGCGAAGGTTGGCGTGGTCAGCCTCTTCGACACCAGCGCTCCGAAGTCCACGGTGAATGCGTCATCGTAACGAGACCGTAACCTCATCGACCTGTCGCGCGACCCACCCCCCCCCCCCCCCGGTGTCTCCTGGTGACCTGTGAGCGTCAAGTGGACCGGACGCCTCCGAAGACGCAGAGCCTGGACCGCCCACTCGCTAACAAAGGACGATTCCGCAGCGGTATCGATGAGTGCCCGTACGGGCAATAAACGGCCTTCGGACCATTCAAGCGTCACCTGCGCGGTCGCTAGTAATACGACCTGTCGAGTAGTCGTAGACCCAACAAACGTCGACGAGACAGAGGCGGAGGTGGTCGCACCGTTGGCTGGCTGCTGAGAGCCGTAAAGATTATGGAGGGTTGTGTGATGACCTGCACCACACGCCCAGCAGCGGTTCGTCGACGGGCAGTCCGCCTGGGAATGCCCAGAATAAAGGCAAGACAGGCAAAGTCCTTCCTTCTGGGCGTAGGTAAGACGATCTGCGACACTCAGATTTTTATATTTATGGCAGGACCCCAACGGGTGTTTACCTAAACACATTGAGCAGTTGCGGAACTTCTTGGACCCCTTGTCTTTCGGTGACGGCTCCGAGAGATTGGTGGCCATCGTGATCTTAGACTGCGACGCTTGACCGCGGTGGTTCTCTTTCGACTTTCCAGCTGCGGTGTCTTTCCGAGGAGGGTTGGCGGTCGAGTTGCTGGATGCCGTCCGCGCGTGGACTCGATTCTCCAGGAACGTCTCCAGCTCCGAGAACAGCGGCGTTGCATAGGGGTCTCGGAGTGAATCTTCCCAATTCAACCGCGTGGACAGGTCTAGGCGTTCGGATAGAAGAAACACTAACCACTCGTCCCAAGCGTCGACGGGTTTCCCGAGGGATTTGAAAGCGTCCCAGGCTTGGCTGAATTCATCAAGCAACCGCTTCAACTCTCCAGGCTGACCCTTAATCGACGGAGAGCAGGTTATGAGACGACGCATGTGAGCTTCTGACAGACGACGTCGATTGCCATATCGACGTTCCAACGCTGCCCACGCGGCCTCATAATTGGAGGCGGAGATCGACGTGTTCTGGAGCATCTTCGCGGCCTCAGCCTTGAGGCTCGACTTCAGGTATTGAAACCTGCGGACGTTGGAGATTCCTTTGATCTCGCCGACCATTGATTGGAACAAATCACGAAACCCTTCCCATTCCAGCATGTCTCCCGAAAAAATGGGCAATGCCCTCGGAAGCAAGACGTTCGGTTCGCCTGGTGAAGTGGAGTCTCGAGCCGCTTCCCCATCGCTGGAGGGTCTTGCGGGTGACTCAGGACCTCGGATCATGTCGTCCAACTCCACGTCCTGAGAGAGGTACGCGTCCTCGACCTGTGCGTATAGGTCACTCTCCAAATAGTCCGAGCCCTCAGCGTCGGATCGACAGACGATGAGTCGATGGCCGACCTGGAATTCCTTCCAGTAGTCTCCCAGCAGTTGTTGGCGTTTCTTCAAAAAACGTCCAACCACCTTTTGTTTTCCCGCCTTGCGGGTATTGTCCATGAACCGTTCAATACGTCCGGCCACCTCCTTTTGAGACCGCAGTAGGTCTTCTAGAGAATCCATGCTTGAAGGTGATCTCGATTCGCGGAACGACTGTTTACACTTCGGAGAAGCACTGTTTGGGATTTTCGAATCGTTACGTTAGATGATCGCGCACCTTGAGCGAAACGTTTTTGCACGGCGTGTTTATCCGAACGAGACCGTTATCGATTCGAATTCACAGGGCTAATAGCGTTACGCGAAAGAAACGTGCCCGTTTAGACGCGTAAAAACTCACCAGCGCACACAACTGATAATTGTTATTCCTTATTTTTAAATCCAGCACTGCAGTCGTGATCGGAGCACCCGTTTCCAAAGACGATTACTCGAGCGCCGAGGATTTCGAAATTGCAAACCCGATGCGTCGTGAACACACACACCCGAACAGAGCGCGGATTTTTACGCATGCGGAACGGATCACTTTTCACTCCGCGTGAAACCGACGGAATGAAAAATTGGAGAGAATATTAAGGGACCTTCAAAAAATAACTCGAAATGTATAAGATACACCTGCTCCGGCTCGAAGGACCACGCTTTCTTGTTCGGGAATCTCCTCTCGTCGAACAGATTTATCCCGAGCCCAAGTTAAAACTACCGGTTCTCGCTAACCGAAGGCCCTTAAAACGTTATTCAAACTCCTAATTAGGTAAAGACGGATTGTAACTCAATAACGTACGCACTTTGAAATTCAATGATCGGAGCACTCGAAAGACGAGGTATACCGCGTCGTCGCTATTAAGACAATAACAGGCTCGCCTAATATCGGCGGTAATGAGGGGGCCAACCGCTCCCCCCCCCCCGCGGCACCCGCGAGAACCGAGCTACTCGGTCCACCCGGGCTCCCGCGTGACGCGGGGGGGGGGGGGGGGGCACGCGGCCGCCGATGCCTCGATTCCGCCGTGCGAGCGCTCCTATTTATTATAAATGTCGGTATAATATAAAGTAATATAAGGTAGTATAGTATAAGATAGGATAAGCATAGTATAAGAGAGTGTAAGTATAGTATAAGGTAGGATAAGCATAATATAAGATAGTGTAAGAATAGTATAAGATAATCTAAGGTAGTACAAGAATAAAGAAACAGAGACTAGAAATCCTCTCGTAACTCGAGGCAGTCTTCAAAACTCCCACTACTATCCGTTTCCAAAACATTACTGTAAATAATACTTAATGGAAATAATGGATTAAGATACGCGAACCCGAGTCGGTTTCTTTGAACCCTGGCATACCGGCTGAGTCGGACAACACCGATCCATATCACCGGAGTGACGTACCTCACAAATGGCGCCCGAACAGGGACTCGACCGGTAAAAAAAAGAGGAAACAGGGTAAATGAGCTCAAGATTAACGCAGCTATATCACTTAAATAAGTCACAACTCATAGAAGCCCTGAGAAAGGCCAACGAAGATACAGAAGGAAACTTTGAACAGCTGCGTAACCCTCTCCGCCAATACCTCGTCCGTACCAACACCATAGGGAAAGACAACGAAAACACAACGTCCAGCAGAACGACCAGCACACCCCCACCGACCATCATGATCACCGACGACGAAGCAGCCCCCACGCTGCCACCCATCACCAACGCCATAGATCGCGTACGCAAGTGGGGTTGCCACTTCGACGGCACGAAGGACGTAGGAAATTTCCTAGATCCTCCACCGATCGAGACGCCAGGATATTGCCCGGTCTTTTTTGGTGGGGGAAATTGCGGTAGTGAGCTGCTACTGCGCCCCCAGTAAGAAGAAACCTGAGTTCCTAAAATACGTCGATGAGCTAGAGGGTATCTGTAATGAGTTGATAAGGCCCGGAAGGGGCATTATGGTGGGAGGCGACCTGAATGCCACGGCACACGCATGGGGCGGGTCTAAAATGGACAGGAGAGGGGAGACCGCCTGGGGCTGATTGCGAGACTGGGCCTAGTCCCAATCAGACTTAGGCAGAAGGCCACGTTCAGGAGGAATGGTGGGACGTCCTTGATAGACGTGATGAGTATGGACAGGGCCCTCACTAGGGAGGTTAAAAAGAGCGAGGTCCTGCCGTACTACACGGCGTCCGACCACCTCTATGTTCTCCACTCACTCGCTAGACCAGGAGGCCCCCTAGACCACGTGGAGGGGAATGGACCCCATACTCCTTGAAGGATGTGGAGGCGGAGCCCATAGTAAACAGATATAGGGAGATCAGAGACCTACGTAGAGCGGAAGAGGAGGAGGAAGTAGGTGGCAAGGCTAATGAAAACAAGGCAGATACCCTGGAGCGCCTTCTGGAGGAGGTCTGCGAAGAGACCCTGCAAATAAAAAGGCTTCCGAGGGGCACGAGGAAGCCAAATTACTGGTGGAACGAGGAGATAGCGGAGGCGCGAAGAGCGATGCTCAAGACGAGACGGTCCTTCCAGAAGAAAAGAAGATGCGGAGATCCGGACACCCCAAGACTCAGACAGGAGTTTTCTCTCGCCAGAAGGAACGTGCAGATCCTCATCTGGAGGGCGAAGGAAAGATTGTGGGGAGGCCTCTGCCTCACGGTCGATGCGGATCCGTGGGGCAACCCATACAGGATAGTAATGGCGCGGCTCAAAGGGAAGCCCCTGAAAACAGTGATGAACAAAGAGCAGGTGGGAAGCGTGGTCGACGCCCTTTTCGTGACCTCCATCCCCCCCCCCCAATTGATCTAGTGCCGGGAAGCTGCCGCCGGGGCTCCCTTAGGCAATGGGTGACGAGGCCTAGGACCTCATCCCCACCCCGAGTGGAAATGGACCTGGTGGAACGGGCAATCAAGAGGGTGAAGCCTAAGAAGGCACCTGGGTTAGACAGAGTCCCTTCAGAGGTCGCGGCAGGTATTGCCAGGGCCTGCGCGGGTGATATTAGAGATATGGTAATTGACACGTTTACGAAGGGCAAGATCCCCGATAACTGGAAACGGGTGGTTCTGATACCAAAACCGGGCAAGGACCCGAGCAACCCCAGCGCATATAGACCTATCTCTATACTTCCAGCACTCTCGAAGATCTGGGAGTACGTAGCGAAGGAGATAATAGAGACCCAGGTGGGCAAGGACCCGTTCCACCAGGGACAATTTGGGTTCCGCAGGAGCTGCGGCACGGTGGAAGCCACCACAGAGGTGGCCATGTTCGCTGAAGAGTGTAGTAGGAAACAAAGGCTATGCGTACTATTTTCCCTCGATGTAACAAATGCCTTTAACTCACTGATGTGGGACCTCATACTGAAGGAGTTAGAGAGAAGAGGCGCCAAGCCAACGACAGTGGCGGTGATGAGAAACTATTTCGAAGGGAGAGGAATAGTTGTTCACGCTCCGGAAGGCCCATTAGAGCGTTCGATCTATAGGGGGGTCCCTCAGGGCTCAGTGCTGGGCCCGTTCCTTTGGAACATTGTGTATGACGGGATTTTAGCGGGTATCAGCTCATCAAGGTTTGTCAAGGCGATCGCATACGCCGACGACCTTGCGATCCTGTTTTCAGTAAGGGATCGGCCACAGCTGAATGGAATGATGGGGGTGGTCATGCCCAGGGTAGCAAGATGGTTCAGGGAAACGGGACTAACGCTCGCCGTTGAGAAAACGGGGGCCATCTTCCTCACGGGGCGGAGGGTAGAGAAGATCATGCCCCTGCAGACCCTAGGGACCCGTATAATGACGACTAAGTAGGTAAAGTATCTGGGGATTCGGTTCGACTGCCTTAGAAACTTTAGAGCCCACCTGGAAGAAGTGGCGAGGAGGGCCGAAAGGGTGTCAGGGGCATTGGCAGCAATCCTACCGAACACCAGAGGTGTTCCTCATCCAAGGCCAGAAGACTTTACTACGCTGTATGGGAGTCGATAATCATGTATGGGGCCCCAGTTTGGGCTGAATCGCTCGTTAGGGAGGCCAATAGGGCCATCCTAAGGAGAGCACAGAGGACGGGTTTAACGAGAACTACAGCAGCGTACCGTACCGTCGCGTTCCAGGCGATCTGCGTGCTGGCAGGCTGTATGCCTCTGTTCATAAAGGCGAAAATATACAGGGCCATTTTTAAGGCTAAGAGTACGGATAGGGAAGACCCTGAGCTAAGGGCCCACCCCGAACTTAGAGCCGCAAGGGCCCGGCAGCACAAAGAGAGGGCGCTGGTAGCGGCCATGGCTGAATGGCAGAGAGAGTGGGAGAAGGTCCCAGAGTCAAAGTGGGTGAGGCGGCTGGTGCCGAAGGTCACAACATTTGTGTCAGTTCCAGGCCCATCGGTCATTGCTGATTACCACACCCTTCAGATTATGAGTGGGCATGGGGTATTTAACAAATTTAAGAACAGGATCGGTAAGTCCCCTACCACAGCGTGCCAAGCCTGCGGGAAGCAGGTGGATGACGCGGAGTACGTCCTGAGGGAGTGCCTGGAATTCGAGGAGGAGAGAGGGGAGCTGGAAAGGGCCCTAGGGACCCAAATCCGGGTGGAATCCCTTATAGATAGGGCCGCGTCATCGGAGGAGCGTTGGTCCCATTTCAGGAATTTTGCGGCTAAAGTTATGACTGCAAGACAAAAGAAAGAAAGAGAGGACATCCGCAAGGCCCGCGCGGAGAGGCTGAAGGCCCTAAAGGAGACGGCGGAAAAAAGGGCTATGGAGGCTAAGCGCCTCCCGAGGAAGAGAAAGCGCCGACGATAGCCCAACGGACTCAGGCCCAAATTGCGTGCCCAAAATTTGACATCCTTTGACTTGCATACATCTATCCATCTATCCATCTATCCATCTATCTATCTATCTATCTATTTATGGACATGTATGTATGTGGTTAGCAGCATTAGTATCGGTAAGAGTTTTATCCAGTGACGACCAAGCAGTATTAGCCGTGGAATTCTATTTTTTAACGTAATAATGGAGAGCAAAAATGAAGAGAGAAGAGGAGGAAGAAAGAGGAGGGTAGAAGAAAGAAGAAGATCCCTGAAGAGGAGGATTAGCCGTAGAAGGCTAGGAAGAGGAGCGTAGTCAGGGTAATGGCGATTGGAGGGCCCGCACCAGGTTTACCTGGTAACCGAGTACTGAAGTACTACATCAGAAGTGCCAGCGTCGGTAAGGGCGAAACGGAGGCCACGAGAGAGGGGGTTTTTAGTGGGTAGGCCATATTACGATGGTGAGTCCCACATAACCCCGACGACTCGCGCCGGGGTATGCGTAAAGCATTTTCCCCCTCTATAAAAAATAAAAAAAAAGGATATTGCCCGGTCTCGATCTCCGATCCTCCAACCGTTCGAGACGCCAGGATACTGCCCGGTCCCGATCTCCGTGCCTCCACTGATTGAGACAGGAGATTGCCCGGTCTCGACCACCGACTCTCCGGCTCACGGGACGCCGGAGACCGTCCAGCTTTCCCCATTGCACCGCTCACCATACGTAACCAGCGACCAAGCATTAGCGACGGAATACCGCCTGTACGCGAAGCTATCAGAAAACGTGTAATTACTGTAAATAATACTTAATGGAAATAATGGATTAAGATACGCGAACCCGAGTCGGTTTCTTAGAACCCTGGCATACCGGCTGAGTCGGACAACACCGATCCATATCACCGGAGTGACGTACCTCACAAATGGCGCCCGAACAGGGACTCGACCGGTAAAAAAAAGAGGAAACAGGGTAAATGAGCTCAAGATTAACGCAGCTATATCACTTAAATAAGTCACAACTCATAGAAGCCCTGAGAAAGGCCAACGAAGATACAGAAGGAAACTTTGAACAGCTGCGTAACCCTCTCCGCCAATACCTCGTCCGTACCAACACCATAGGGAAAGACAACGAAAACACAACGTCCAGCAGAACGACCAGCACACCCCCACCGACCATCATGATCACCAACGACGAAGCAGCCCCCACGCTGCTACCCATCACCAACGCCATAGATCGCGTACGCAAGTGGGGTTGCCACTTCGACGGCACGAAGGACGTACGAAATTTCCTAGAGCGGATCTGTGAGCTACAAGAAAGCTACGGAATCACTGAGGGCAGCTCCTACGCTGTCTTCCGGAACTACTGAAGGGGCAAGCACTCTTATGGCACCGTAACAACCGAGCGGCGTGGGAAACATGGCAGGATTTCGAAGCAAGCTTCCGGCTGTACTACATCCCAATTATCAGCGAAGACGATCTCGAAGAAGCGATACAACAACGCAAGCAGAACCCCGGGGAACGAGCCAGTGAATATATCACGGACATTCAGACAATGATTCGACGCTATGGTCGACTCTCGCCCGCTCGCCAGCTCGAGCGAATACATCGCAACCTTCTGCCCGAATACCGCGAATTCATCCACTGCACTACTGTCACCGCCCTATTAGAAGCAGCCATCGAATACGAAGCGATACTCAGGGATAAAAAGGCCCGGACTCCTGCCACCGGAACAACCGCGACCCCCAAGAATCGAACCAACACAGCCGGGCTCGCTACCGTCACGGCCGAATACAAGTGCGAAGACTGCTGCTGGCGCTGCGGACAAAGAGGACACCGCCGCCAGGACTGCCGCCAGCCAGCACGCCTATTTTGCTCGCGCTGCGGGAAGGACGGACGATTTTCACGAGACTGCCAGTAGGTATACTAGGCCGGTTCTAAACCAATGGGCGGCGAGGGGGTGAAGCGGGGCGAGGGGAACCGCAGCGTAGGCGAGGGGGTGAAGCGGGGCGAGGGGGAACCGCAGCGTAGGCGCGGGGGTGAAGCGGGGCGAGGGGGAACCTTATCGTGGACGAGGGGGTGAAGTGGGGTGAGGGGAACCGTACCGTTGGCGAGGGGGTGAAGCGGGGTGAGGGGAGCCGGGAACGCGCACGCGATCGCTCACACACACACACACTCACACACACACGTGCGCGCGGGAGGGGAAGGGGCAGGGAGGTATCACCGCCGATGATTCATCCTCTCGGGCCGTAGTTAAGATGAAATTCGAAACCGTGGGATATCTCTCTCTCTCTCTTTCTAGAGCAATAGTCAAAACATACGGAGGCATTACGCGTAGAAGATGCAAGTCGAAACCTGCATTTTGTTATGACGCGGTAATCGCGCAGCGGCGACGTTTGAACAAGGAGCGCGAGAGAGAGGTACGATATTTTCGTATATCTCTCTGTCTCTGTTCCTCTCTCGGTCGGAGGTCAGAAAAAACATACGGACATTGAAGGTCAATTTCCGAGAATAACGAGGTACGACGCGTAGAAGATGCAAGTCGAAACCTGCATTTTCGTATTGCGTAATCCGATAATAATGCGCAGAGAGGTACGATATTTTGTATGTCTCTCTCTCTCTCTCGCTCGCTCGCTAGGACCATAGACAAAACATACGGATATCGAAGGTCAATTTCCGAGAATAACGAGGTACGACGCGTAGAAGATGCAAGTCGAAACCTGCATTTTCGTATTGCGTAATCCGAGGATAATGCGCAGCATCGGTGCGCGCTATCTCGAGACCGCGAAAATTCGAAGGGGACAGCGGCGACGTTTGAACAAGGAGCGTGAGAGAGGTACGATATTTTTGTACATCTCTCTCTCTCTCTCCCTCGTTGTCGGAGGTCAGGAAAAACATACGGCGGTACGACGCGTAGAAGACGCAAGTTGAAACCGACATTTTATTATCGCGCGCCCAAAACATATTACTGTAACGATAGAAGGTTGATTTCCGAGAATAATACGCAGCACCGGTGTGCGAGAAGTTTGTAATAATTTTTAAAGGTAAACTTTCGAGAAGAATGTACATATGCTTAAAAGATATCACGTATGTAGCAGCAGAATATGACTAAGAATAAAGCGGTGTAATCGAATACTGTTATCGCGGGTCCATTAGGCTACAGATGATTAGCAAGAACATATTCGGTGCGAGAGATGTGATACTATTCGAAATGCGTCATAAGAGGTATAGATGTTTCGAGATCGTGACATACCAAGTGTAAGAAATGAAGATCGAAAGAACACTATATATAATTTTTGGGAGAAATGATATTCTGTGCAGACAGGAAAGGATCGTGCATGGTACCAGACAATACAAGTTTTCGTATGACAAAAGTATTTATTGATAAAGCAAATAGACATGTATACATTATTGGGATACGTTGCGAGCATCGCGTATAATCGAATCCAAGCATAACGCTAATAATTCACAATCTAACAAAGAATGCGGTTCGAAGTATTCGCTTCCGGAAATAAGTTTTTCACAGTCCGCGGTCGGTGTCGTAGCGGCGCGTATAATGGCTACAAAGGAAGCGTACTTGCTGCTGACGGAGGTTGGAAATTCCGTCAACCACGAGAACGTATGATCGATGCATCGATCGTATTTAAACATTTGACGTATCGTAGCCTCGGTCATGTATATGATGGAACTACCATCCGATATTTTAACAATTCTATAATTGTTGATTCGCGTGAAGTCGATGCATAAATGATCAACGATGATAGGGTCCTGATGCGACGGAGTTGTATCGTTACGGAAACGTTGAAGTATCTCCGGCTCTTGCTGCAGCAGAAGTTTCCACGTAGACATCGGGAAACGCAGTTCGTTAGATTTGTTGTCGATTATGGCGATTTCAACGCAGCAGCACGAATCTCGATCGATGCGGATTCCAATTGCGATCCGTTTGTAGGTAGTCAAGGTCAACGGATAATCACGTCCCATGATGCGAACGATGGCTTTGTTGGGTGATATTGTAGAGTTATCGCTGTAAGAAACACGCGCAGAGTTAATGCATCGAACGGTTTTGTGTAAATCGAAAAGTATGCAAAAGTGTACTACATACCTTATATACGAACGGTGCAGTGTAGTCGGAAAATTCGTATCGTTGCAGCGGTTGAGGTAGTTCTCGCCCATGTTGGAAGCAGCTTTGCGATGTCGTTTAAACATTTCGAATACGCACTACAGCTGGTGTATTCGCAAACGTACGCGATGTAATGTGGTTCGCGACACCGATCGGTACCACGTTTATAGTGGTTTGCACACATGTACAAAAACTACAATACAATACAATATAAAAAACAATATAAATATAAAAGAAAATAAAATAAAATAAAATAATAAAGTAAAAGAAAATACAATTAAATAATGAATATAATATAAAAAGAAAAAATATAAAAATCGAATATAAATAGAATATAAAAATGAGAAATAAAAAAATAAAAATATAAAAATTCAATACAAGAATGCATTATAAAAAGAAAAAATATAATAATAATATTAATAACAATTTAATTTATTGCCCACTTTTGCGTTACAATTTAACGATCATGTACTCTTTCCATTTCATTCCTGTGATTGTGTCAGTGTAAGTCCTACCCTTCTAATGTATCATGCTGTGTCTTATCAATTTTTTTCTATTTTACAAGTGTTTCCTAATCTATTTTATGTTGCAAAATCTTCTTTTATCACTTTCCGGTTCTTCCAATCTTTTCCTTCACCCTAGTATCTCGTGTAGAATAGCCAAGTTTGTCCCTTCTCCTCTAGTTACCTCTTTCCAACCGCTGCCACTCTCCACTTACTTCACATGCTTCAATCACGTGTTTCACTGTTTCTTCCTCTTTCTTACAAAGCCTACATATCCTTTCTTCTTTCGATAACCAATATTTACATGCCCTCGTTTCACTACCCTGTATGAATCTTCCTATCCTTTCTAATTCTCCTTTTCTTTTTTTCATTTTCCCCCATTAGTATTTCGGCTTATCTCCTGGTTTCCTTGCCACATCTCTTAATTCTCTTAGGAACTTTGACTCTTTTATTTTCATCTCTCTTTCTTGTTCTTGGATGTCTGTACTTATCTGCTCTATTTTGGTTCACACTTCTTCCCCAATAAAAATATAAAAATACAAATGAAACAGAAAATAAAATACAATACAACATAAAAAGTCAATGTAAATATAAAAGAAAATACAATTAAATAATAAATATAATATAAAAAGAAATAAGAAAAATAGAATATAAAAAGAATATAAAAATATAAAATAAAAAATAAAAAAATTTAAAAATTCATTATAAAAGAATATAATATAAAAAAAGAAATAACATTAAAATACAGTACAACATAAACATAAAAGAAAAGAAAATAAAACAATAAAGAAGAAAATACAATTAAATAATAAATATAACATAAAAAAAAATATATAAAAATAGAATATAAATAGAATATAAAAATATGAAATAAAAAATATAAATATAAATATTGAAAATAAAAATACATTATGAAAAGAAAAAATATAATAATAATAATAATAATTTAATTTATTGCCCACTTTTGTGTTCCAATTTAACGATCATATACTCTTTCCATTTCATTCCCGTGATTGTGTCAGTGTAGAATCTGCTCGACCATATCAATCTGAACGTGTACAGATCGTCTTTCGCACCATTCGGGACGTGTATCGAACGGGTGTTGAACAGCTTTGAACGTGTATCGAACGGCTTTGAACGTGTATCGCACAGGTATTGAACGGTTTTGAACGTGTATCGAACGGCTTTGAACGTGTATCGAACGGGTATTGAACGGCTTTGAACGTGTATCGAACGGGTATTGAACGGCATTGATCGTGTATCGAACGGGTATTGAACGGCTGGTGTTAGGAGGAATACAGGTACACAATTTCGGGTTAGTTCCGAAAAAAAAAAAATTTGGTAGTGGGTTAGTTCTGAAAAATTTTTGACGATGGGCTAGGTTATACAAAATTTCCAGACCTAGCCCATCGTCAAAAATTTTTCAGAACTAACCCACTACCAAATTTTTCACAACCAACCCACTACCAATTTTTTTTGTTTTTTTTCGGAACTAACCCGAAATTGTGTACCTGTATTCCTCCTAACACCAGCCGTTCAATACCCGTTCGATACACGATCAATGCCGTTCAATACCCGTTCGATACACGTTCAAAGCCGTTCAATACCCGTTCGATACACGTTCAAAGCCGTTCGATACACGTTCAAAACCGTTCAATACCTGTGCGATACACGTTCAAAGCCGTTCGATACACGTTCAAAGCTGTTCAACACCCGTTCGATACACGTCCCGAATGGTGCGAAAGACGATCTGTACACGTTCAGATTGATATGGTCGAGCAGATTCTACACTGACACAATCACGGGAATGAAATGGAAAGAGTATATGATCGTTAAATTGGAACACAAAAGTGGGCAATAAATTAAATTATTATTATTATTATTATATTTTTTCTTTTCATAATGTATTTTTATTTTCAATATTTATATTTATATTTTTTATTTCATATTTTTATATTCTATTTATATTCTATTTTTATATATTTTTTTTTATGTTATATTTATTATTTAATTGTATTTTCTTCTTTATTGTTTTATTTTCTTTTCTTTTATGTTTATGTTGTACTGTATTTTAATGTTATTTCTTTTTTTATATTATATTCTTTTATAATGAATTTTTAAATTTTTTTATTTTTTATTTTATATTTTTATATTCTTTTTATATTCTATTTTTCTTATTTCTTTTTATATTATATTTATTATTTAATTGTATTTTCTTTTATATTTACATTGACTTTTTATGTTGTATTGTATTTTATTTTCTGTTTCATTTGTATTTTTATATTTTTATTGGGGAAGAAGTGTGAACCAAAATAGAGCAGATAAGTACAGACATCCAAGAACAAGAAAGAGAGATGAAAATAAAAGAGTCAAAGTTCCTAAGAGAATTAAGAGATGTGGCAAGGAAACCAGGAGATAAGCCGAAATACTAATGGGGGAAAATGAAAAAAAGAAAAGGAGAATTAGAAAGGATAGGAAGATTCATACAGGGTAGTGAAACGAGGGCATGTAAATATTGGTTATCGAAAGAAGAAAGGATATGTAGGCTTTGTAAGAAAGAGGAAGAAACAGTGAAACACGTGATTGAAGCATGTGAAGTAAGTGGAGAGTGGCAGCGGTTGGAAAGAGGTAACTAGAGGAGAAGGGACAAACTTGGCTATTCTACACGAGATACTAGGGTGAAGGAAAAGATTGGAAGAACCGGAAAGTGATAAAAGAAGATTTTGCAACATAAAATAGATTAGGAAACACTTGTAAAATAGAAAAAAATTGATAAGACACAGCATGATACATTAGAAGGGTAGGACTTACACTGACACAATCACAGGAATGAAATGGAAAGAGTACATGATCGTTAAATTGTAACGCAAAAGTGGGCAATAAATTAAATTGTTATTAATATTATTATTATATTTTTTCTTTTTATAATGCATTCTTGTATTGAATTTTTATATTTTTATTTTTTTATTTCTCATTTTTATATTCTATTTATATTCGATTTTTATATTTTTTCTTTTTATATTATATTCATTATTTAATTGTATTTTCTTTTACTTTATTATTTTATTTTATTTTATTTTCTTTTATATTTATATTGTTTTTTATATTGTATTGTATTGTAGTTTTTGTACATGTGTGCAAACCACTATAAACGTGGTACCGATCGGTGTCGCGAACCACATTACATCGCGTACGTTTGCGAATACACCAGCTGTAGTGCGTATTCGAAATGTTTAAACGACATCGCAAAGCTGCTTCCAACATGGGCGAGAACTACCTCAACCGCTGCAACGATACGAATTTTCCGACTACACTGCACCGTTCGTATATAAGGTATGTAGTACACTTTTGCATACTTTTCGATTTACACAAAACCGTTCGATGCATTAACTCTGCGCGTGTTTCTTACAGCGATAACTCTACAATATCACCCAACAAAGCCATCGTTCGCATCATGGGACGTGATTATCCGTTGACCTTGACTACCTACAAACGGATCGCAATTGGAATCCGCATCGATCGAGATTCGTGCTGCTGCGTTGAAATCGCCATAATCGACAACAAATCTAACGAACTGCGTTTCCCGATGTCTACGTGGAAACTTCTGCTGCAGCAAGAGCCGGAGATACTTCAACGTTTCCGTAACGATACAACTCCGTCGCATCAGGACCCTATCATCGTTGATCATTTATGCATCGACTTCACGCGAATCAACAATTATAGAATTGTTAAAATATCGGATGGTAGTTCCATCATATACATGACCGAGGCTACGATACGTCAAATGTTTAAATACGATCGATGCATCGATCATACGTTCTCGTGGTTGACGGAATTTCCAACCTCCGTCAGCAGCAAGTACGCTTCCTTTGTAGCCATTATACGCGCCGCTACGACACCGACCGCGGACTGTGAAAAACTTATTTCCGGAAGCGAATACTTCGAACCGCATTCTTTGTTAGATTGTGAATTATTAGCGTTATGCTTGGATTCGATTATACGCGATGCTCGCAACGTATCCCAATAATGTATACATGTCTATTTGCTTTATCAATAAATACTTTTGTCATACGAAAACTTGTATTGTCTGGTACCATGCACGATCCTTTCCTGTCTGCACAGAATATCATTTCTCCCAAAAATTATATATAGTGTTCTTTCGATCTTCATTTCTTACACTTGGTATGTCACGATCTCGAAACATCTATACCTCTTATGACGCATTTCGAATAGTATCACATCTCTCGCACCGAATATGTTCTTGCTAATCATCTGTAGCCTAATGGACCCGCGATAACAGTATTCGATTACACCGCTTTATTCTTAGTCATATTCTGCTGCTACATACGTGATATCTTTTAAGCATATGTACATTCTTCTCGAAAGTTTACCTTTAAAAATTATTACAAACTTCTCGCACACCGGTGCTGCGTATTATTCTCGGAAATCAACCTTCTATCGTTACAGTAATATGTTTTGGGCGCGCGATAATAAAATGTCGGTTTCAACTTGCGTCTTCTACGCGTCGTACCGCCGTATGTTTTTCCTGACCTCCGACAACGAGGGAGAGAGAGAGAGAGATGTACAAAAATATCGTACCTCTCTCACGCTCCTTGTTCAAACGTCGCCGCTGTCCCCTTCGAATTTTCGCGGTCTCGAGATAGCGCGCACCGATGCTGCGCATTATCCTCGGATTACGCAATACGAAAATGCAGGTTTCGACTTGCATCTTCTACGCGTCGTACCTCGTTATTCTCGGAAATTGACCTTCGATATCCGTATGTTTTGTCTATGGTCCTAGCGAGCGAGCGAGAGAGAGAGAGAGACATACAAAATATCGTACCTCTCTGCGCATTATTATCGGATTACGCGATACGAAAATGCAGGTTTCGACTTGCATCTTCTACGCGTAATGCTTCCGTATGTTTTGACTATGGCTCTAGAGAGAGAGAGAGAGAGATATCCCACGGTTTCGAATTTCATCTTAACTACGGCCCGAGAGGATGAATCATCGGCGGTAATACCTCTCTGCCCCTTCCCCTCCCGCGCGCGCACGCGTGCGTGTGCATGTGTGTGTGTGTGTGTGTGTGTGTGTGTGTGTGTGTGTGTGCGCGCGCGCGCGCGCGCGCGTGTGTGTGTGTGTGTGAGCGATCGCGTGCGCGTTCCCGGCTCCCCTCGCCCCGCTTCACCCCCTCGCCTAAGCTGCGGTTCCCCTCGCCCCGCTTCACCCCCTCGCTTACCGTTGATTTAGAATCGGCCTAGTATACCTACTACTGCCCATGTCAACCAGCAGCGGGAAACACCACGGGGGCCGGGGAAGGGGGCGCCTCCCGACCACCGGCCACTCCCGCGCCCCCTCAGTAACCAGCCCCGACCATACCACCCGACTATTCGTGACGGTTCTACTGCACGGCCAACGATACAGGGCTCTCCTGGACACCGGGGCCACCGGCTCCTATATACGCAACGACGTGGCCGACCACTGTCAATGCCACAGCAATATACCGACATCCGCGCAACATCGAGTCCGCCTGGCCAATGGACTAGAGGTAGCCCTCACCGGAGACCTACAAGTGACGGCTCAGGTAGATAACCAACGACTCACACACCGATACGCAGTCCTCCCGAGGCTCGCTCACCCGATCATCCTCGGAATCGACGCCCTAAAGAAATTGAAGGTCCGTATGACGTTCGGGAACCGACTACTGATCCCCGACGCCGCTACCATCGAAACCGCCAGAGGAGTGACCCCGTGTACACCGACACAAGCCGAAGAACTACAACGAGTCTTAGACGAAGAACTACCAAAATTCCAAGGACTGCAAGGCCCCACCCACCTCACCGAACACACCATCCGCACAAGGAACGCAGCACCACTCAAACAAAGGTATACGCCCCGCAACCCGGCCATGCAACAAATAATCGACGAAGAAGTCAGCAAGATGTTGGCTGACGGCATAATCGAGCCTTCCAGAAGTCCCTGGAGTTCACCAGTCGTGCTCGTGCGTAAAAAGAATGGGAAACGTCGATTTTGTATCGACTTCCACCACGTCAACCAAGTTACCGAAAAGGATGCGTACGAGCCTGGAACTGGAACAACACGACTTCGAAATCAAATATCGAAAGGGGTCAACCAATCTAGTCGCCGACGCGCTCTCCAGACAACCCGACGACGCCCACGAAATTGACGAACGTCCAAAATGCAGCTGGTACACCCGCAAGAAAGAACAAGTCCGACTAGAACCAGAAAAGTACCCAGAGTATCGCCTCGCAGAGGACCAATTATACCGCCGATTCCCCGATCTCACCGGACGAACAACCACCGGAGAATCAGAATGGAAACTGTGCGTATCGCGGCCCCTCCGCCCCACCGTACTGGCCGAAAATCACGACGCCCCAACCGCCGGCCATCTGGGGGCCACAAAGGCCGCGGCAAGGCTGGCCGAAAGATATTACTGGCCAGGCATGTTCAGAGAAGCTGCGAAATATGTCCGCCAATGCACCGCATGCCTACGGTACAAAATACAACAACAGGCCCCGACCGGCCACATGTACACCACCCCCGTTGACCGACCCTGGGACGTGGTGTCCGCGGACCTTGTGGGCCCACTCCCACAATCCAGCAACGGCCACACAGTACTGTGCGTCTTCCAGGATAAATTCATCAAGTGGGTCAAGGTCCAGCCCCTACGCCAAGCAACTGCACTCGCCGTCACCAGAGCCCACAAGGACCAGGTCCTGCTTCGGCACGGTTGTCTCCGCGTCGTCATCACGGACAACGGGCGACAGTTCGAGAGCCGGGAATTCAAAAAACTGCTGAAAGACGCCGGAAGCGAACATCGAAAGACGCCTCCGTAATCTCCCCAGTGCAACCCGGTGGAGCGGGTAAATCGGGTCCTGAAAACCATGATAGCACAGTACACGAGCGAGAACCACCGCCACTGGGACCGATGGATACACGAACTAGTGTTCGCATACAACACGGCCAAACACGAAAGCACAGGATTCACGCCAGCATTTCTCACGCACGGAAGAGAATTAAATCCACCAGCCGCCATGTACCAACCACCCGACGCTACTTCACTCGACCTCGACAATACCGACACTCGGCTTCGGCAACAGCAGTTCGAGAACCTGCGAGACACCCTCATGCTGGTCCGCCGAAACCATGCACGAGCCTTCGAAAGCCAGCGTAAATACTACAATTTACGCCGGCGGGACTGGCGGCCAGCGATCAACACGTACGTAATGAAACGAGAACACCAGCTGTCAAACGCCGCGTACAGTTTCGCGGCGAAACTTGCGCCCAAATTCGCAGGCCCGTACCAAGTTACGAAATTCTTGGGGCCAAACATCGTACTCCTGAAGGACGAAAACAATCGGAGCCACCGGGCCCACCTCAAAGACATAAAACCATGTGCGAAAAATAACATCAATAACGAGCCGCCAGCCAGAGGAAAATCAGACGAACCCGGAAGCGATTCCGACGGCAGCCCGGACGCGGACAGAGAGGAAACACCGAGCCAGTCGCAACATGGAAGACATACTAGAAGTCGACATGCCCGAACTCGAGAACCCTCGCCTCCAGCAACGATACCGGGAGCTCTTCGGGGAGTCTCCCGAATCACCTCCCCCGAACCGCCACGGGAGCCCGTCCTTGCCACCCACACCGGGAAAGGGCTTACAACTGCCCTGCCGCAGCACAAAGGCAAGAACTCCACCACCGACCCGGAAGACACCGCCATCAGTCAAGGCAACCACCGCACGGAGGACATCGCCCCCGCTCGAAAAGCAATTACCAGCAGCACGGCCACCAACGGGGGCCCAGAGGCCACGTATAATTCCCTCGAAAGGACCCCGGAACGGGGCTCCACCGCCACCGCCGATGACCCCACGGACCGGTCCGCCACCCATGGAAGACCAGACGAGTCACCGACCAGAGAAGACGACACGATTGAGAAGCACAATCCACCGCCCAAATTCACCGACCGGCACTCGCCAGTCGAGTGCACCAAGGGCCCGCTCGCCAGCCGTGCCGACCCCCGACAGTCCCGGACCAGCTTCGCCACCCGCCAGCCCAGTAAAGGTGCCATCTCCAATGTGCGGCCCGCCGCGGTACACGGGTACAATGGAAAAGCATTCATCTGTTCTCCCATCTGCGACTTCGACCGCGCGCGGCTGCGGCAGATTGCTACAGTGTATGCAAGTCTGCTCCAGGAGCAGCCTAGGCTACTGGAGAAGCAACACAATGGGATGAGTGTCTGTTTTCCGCCATTATGGTAGAATCTACTAACCGCTCGGCGGCCTGCGGCTGCCAGTCGCTACACTGCTCCAGAAGCAGTGTAGCGACTGGCCGCCCTGCGGCCCATCGCCCCAACGGGACAGAATCTCCAGAAATAAAGAAACAAGTCAGAATTCAAAAGTTATGGTTTTTATATATTTTTTGTAACCTAATAACATGAGCTGTTAAAAAGGTAAAAATATCATGGCAGCTACTTCTGATGTATGCGTAAACATGTGTCAAATTTTGTATGTTTTTTGTGCATAATTTAAATCGAGTCGTTTAAATTTTGGTGATATAAAAGGAAAAATTTTTTGGGGACCGATATGAGTAGTACCATAAATTTACCTTCAGAAAAAACTTTTTTCGTTGACATTATTTTTAGCTTGGCTAACAGAATTACTTTTGTCTAAGCAATTTTTTCATATATTTATAAATAACAGATTTCAAAATTTTAATGAAATAATCGATAATTTCATTAAGAGTACACTGTTCCAACAGATTTTATAAATATGGATTCTCTAGAGTGGGAAAATGATGCCAATTATAATATTTGATTAAATATAGTAAATAATTTAGCAGTAAACTATTTGGCCGAACGAGCAGTCAAACTCATGTAAGAGTTTAATTGTAACTATTCAACAGCCATCTGGACTTGTAACATTCAATACTCGTTTCTTATAGATTTTTGTGCGCTAAATAGGAATTCGCAAACCATTTTTCGCCATCACCCTCAGTTTTTGAAGAATTGGTTTTTAAAAAAAATGTAAATTTTCAACTTTGAACATATTTCGTGTTCAAACAGTAATAGTTATTCGGTTGCTTGTACCGTCAAAGTATTCTATCAACTCTCCGGAATACAACGATATAAGTTATTATTGCATTATTACTATTTAAATATATTTAAACAACAATCAAAGGGAAAATGCATCCGAAATGCACCAATTTTTGTAGATATCTTTCAATTTATTTTAAGACCTAAGGGTCTAGAAGAAAATCTACTACTCCACGCGATGCAGCAGACATTTTTCCTTCGGAAAACATCAACAAAAGTGGTAAGTCACGTTTTGTTTTCAATACCGGAGCGAAATAGTATGGCAAACCGTACGGCGCCGACAGTGCTGGTTGCGCGCGTTTGAGCGATTCTGTCGCTGAGCGGCAATGGATACGCCCACCGCTGTTGTCTTCTATATTGAAAACAAAACGTCACATACCACTTTTGTTGATGTTTTCCGGAGGAAAAATGTTTACTGCATGGCATGGAGTAGTCAGATTTTCTTCTAGACCCCTCATTTTTAAAATAAATTGAAAAATATCTGCTAAAATTGGTGCAGTTCGGGTGTACTTTTCCCTTTAATCTGTTATTTATTATTATATGAAAAAAAGTTTATTACGAAAGTTGTATTACTTGACAACGTAAATATAATGCCAACGAAAAAAGTATTTTTTGATGGTTAATTTTTGAGATTTCAAGATCATGATGTTTTTTTTTAAGTGATCTTATACTTTAATTCTATATTATTACAGAGCATTAAAAGGGAAATGTATATTAACGGTATACTGTAATGGAGAAAAACGAGTTACAAAAATAGGAAAATTTCAAATGCAATGAGGCACGGTTTCCCGTTCTCCGAACGATTTCAAATTTTGCATACATTATTTTTCCTCCCAATGGCACAATCCTGGGGATATCCCCGCCAAAAATCGCAAAATTATTTTGCGACAAGAGTAACTAAGGTCCACCCTAATATGTATATGGATTACACACAGACCGCAATAACCTATGTATATGATATATGTACATAACCTATATACCATACGAGTTGTCAAATCCTACTGATACGATTGTAGTGGTACGATTTAGGAAACATGATCAATTTATTTATAAATATCAATTTAAACTTTATAATGAATGTAATATCGACTTAAAATGAATGTAAAATATTCTACATTAAACCCGTTTTAAGAAAAATACAAAAATATAGGACAAAATTGCATTGTTTGATTATTATCAGCTAAAATAAACTGATAATAAGTTGCATTAATCATACCTGATTTTTTTAAATGTTTATAGCACGCGCAAAATAGGGTGAAAGCTCAAAAGGTTTTGTTTCCATTTTTTATTTCGCATTTACTTGGTACTTTTATTATCAGATGTCGTTTATATTCATTAATTACTGAGAAATTGATGAGGTACGATTTAGGTGACCAGTACGATATTGGCAACTCTCCCATAAATTCAATAGGCAACAATGCATTTGACCGAGATATCGATGATAGGGCTCTTTGCACATACGCTGAAACATTTTCATCAACAATGTAAAACAACCTCATCTATGCGCTGTTGTACTAAAAAATCACACGCAATTACTCACGACGAGCGCCAATATCAACAGACGCGGTCGCGTCTGGAAGCTAATTCCCCTTCCCCTCTACCTATAGGCACACTGAGCGACCACGTCTCTATACACGAATGATAGCGAAATTGACAGGTCTCCGTAGCTATTTTGGTCTTTTATCATGTCTTATGACATAGTCCCGGTGTTTTAACATGATTAAGCGAATAATTAATTTTTTTCGAACCCATTTGTCGTTTTACTTAATGTATCAAGCTGTTTTTCTAAAAGATAAAAGAATTATTCTCAATTAATAGTTCGCAAAATGATACTTTTTTTACGAGACAGTCAGACAGCACGTAGCGCTAGTACTTGACGCCAGTAGATGTCGCCATTCTCGTTTTACTTCTCCAATTGACGCAGGTAGATGTCGCCTTTCGTAAGCTGAAGTTATCCGGAATGGTTTTGCTGAAAATGCGGTTGCGCAGTTGACGAAAAAGGCAAAAAGCCGCTGCTTTCGGCTCGCTAGTAAATGTCACCTAGCTGTCAATCAATCATAACCTGCCTGTGTCAGTTATCAATTTGAAATGTCACGAGTTTTTCCATCATATAGGACATTGAATTATTGTCTCAATTAACAAGGTAAGTCGCTATATTATTTGTTATACAGTTACGGTCTATGTCCACTGATACTTAACGTATGACTTTCTTCTATCTTACGCCACTTTTATGAACTCTGGATGATTTTTTTGGTTAATTAATTGTTTATTAATTTTTGTAGAAAATGCGGGAGGCCGCCCTACTTGATGGTGAGTTTTATTAACGATAAGCTTACAGAAGAATTAAATAATAAAAAATGTTATATATACATTTATTCAAATTCGTTTTTCCAGACTCGAATGATGCCGGCAGCGAACAAGGTGCCGAGAACGGCGGCGTCGCCACCACCACCACAGCAGCCGGCGACAAACGGTATTAATTCTTAATACTATTAATTAATACTTTTTATCTTTTAACTATATAATTAAAATTGTTGACTTTAGCTTATATCAGGGGAGCCCAGGCCGGTTGGCTGTCGCTGGCAGTCGCAACTACGGCGCCGCCGCCGCCACCACCACCAGCACCACCACCACCAACACCATCACCACCACCACCACAGGGCCCAGCCACGGCACATGGTATTATCTCTTAATACTTTAATTATTTTACAATATAAAAATTGTTCGGTTTAGCCTACAGGGTGTCCCACCTAAGACTGGACAGCCGGTTTTCTCCTAAAGTATTATCGATAAAAATATAAAAAAAATAGAGAATTGGTTCGAGGGGGGCAATTTATTAGCGCGAACGAATTTTGTTTTCGATTATTATTTTAAAAGATACGATGGTCAAGTTCGGTTTTTCAAATGGAACTATTTTTTTGGAAGACCTGAGTTGATAGTGCGTTCCAAGACAAATCCAATAAGCTGAAATGTATACACTTTATTGCCACTGGTTTTTAAGATTTTCACTGGATGAAAACCCTCTGGAATAGCAAGGACCGGGGCGGTCTTACTGGCGCCACGGGTGGCACTGCCTGTTGAAATAGATACTTACCTGCCAAAGGTCTACGCCAGGAATGGCAGGCCCAAAGGCTGGACAATTCTTTTCCGTCAGAAATGCTACTTAGGTAGGTACATCTGCGGAATCGAGAAGCGCACCGTTACTTTTATTTCGCACTTGCTTCTACGCTCGGATGGCCGGTTCTTTTGGGAGGGATGCAAGCTGGATTGGTGAAATATCCATTACAGCGTATTAAAAAATTCTTTTCTTCATCGTGTCGAAAGGGAAGTGACGCGAATGGATTCCTTATGTTTTTCTGATGAAAATCATACCAAATATCATGCAAATCGGACTACTTTGACACAAGCTATTTCTATTCCCTATGTAATTCTGACGGAAAAGAATTGTCCAGCCTTTGGGCCTGCCATTCCTGGCGTAGACCTTTGGCAGGTAAGTATCTATTTCAACAGGCAGTGCCACCCGTGGCGCCAGTAAGACCGCCCCGGTCCTTGCTATTCCAGAGGGTTTTCTTCCAGTGAAAATCTTAAAAACCAGTGGAAATAAAGTGCATACATTTCAGCTTATTGGATTTGTCTTGGAACGCACTATCAACTCAGGTCTTCCAAAAAAATAGTTCCATTTGAAAAACCGAACTTGACCATCGTATCTTTTAAAATAATAATCGAAAACAAAATTCGTTCGCGCTAATAAATTGCCCCCCTCGAACCATGCAATTCCCTATTTTTTTATATTTTTATCGACAATACTTTAGGAGAAAACCGGCTGTCCAGTCTTAGGTGGGACACCCTGTATATCAGGGGAGGCGAATATTTTTATCTGCGCGTGCCAATAATTTAAAAATTATTATAATATAATTGCTGACGTTTATTATTACTAATTACAGGAGGATACACGTCGAAGCGTCATAAGAGGAGCGGCTGGAGGGTGCGGGCCCGTCAAGAGCATTGGGCCACCCTCCAGGCGGTACGGGCGCAAGCCGTCAACCTCCGCTCGCAGGCGAGTACCCTGCGAGATTTAGTGAAGACTCAGGAGCCGTGGTCGTGGCCGAGCGGGCGTATTTTGTAAATAAACAATTGTAAATAAATAGTTCCATTAAAATTATAATTAATATATATCCAATTTAAAATCGTTTAATTTATAATAATATAATACTATGTTCCAAATTTTTTTTCTCCTCGAAATTATACATTTTTCCATTGCAATCTTTAATGCTGCCCAAAGTCATCCTTTCTTGTTTGAGAACACGCCTCAATGTTTTATTTTTTTTTCTATTCGTTCGTAACGAATCATTTCTCGAAATAAAGTGTGCATTTACGGACCTCGTGATGCGACTAGCTACCCAAACGCAGCGGCTTTTTGTCTTTTTCGTAAAACCGCGAGTGACTGATATCAAGTCGTTTGAATTTGTGGTTATGGGTAATATTTTCAATGATTATTGCTGACTGGGTACAATTTTCACCTCCACGGGGTCCTTTCCGTCAACCTTTTCCAGAAATCTTATAATGTCACTCCTCTGCCCTACCCCCCTCAAATACATGAAAAATTCGAGAACAAAAAACAGTATTATTTGTACTTCTACGTTAGATTAAGCTGTATGTATGATCCGAATACAGACAAGAGTCCTAATTCCGAGTGTTCGTTTCTCGCTTCTTTCTGGCCGAAGGGGGAGCGAGATGGAACGCTTTGCGTGCGCGACGGGCGCGGATGCAAAGGACGGAGTGTCAGGCGTCCGAAAGACGAAGCGAGACAAAATATCAACGCGTCGTCTGTCTCGTACCGTCCTCGCTCACTTTCAGTGGCTCTCGCTCGCTTTCGTTCCATCTCGCTCTCGCCTTCGCCGGACAAGAGTGAGACAGAAGTGGTGGGGATAGCGAAAAGCCCACATTGTGTGCACCAAACCGAGCCCATAAGGAGACAATACTGTAAATAAGGCTGGCGGCGTAACCAAAAGGCGATGGTAAAGAAAATCTCGCGTAATGGCAGCGGGACGTGACCGGCGGTACATTTGCCACACGGCTCAAACGATTGTGGCCGATCGAGATTCGATTGCATTCGAGCTTACTAGGGCTGGCTTTTTTGTATCGCTAACACTCTACAGTATTTCATGAATATGGTGAGGGCACTGCCAAGCCACAGGTTCCCGTCTAGAACACTTCCAATTCATGTTGAAACACCACTGTCGCACCATGTGCCTATGATTGTCATAATCAACAGACGCGGTCGCGTCTGGAAGCTAATTCCCCTTCCCCCTCTACCCATAGGCACACTGAGCGAATATATAAATCGGTGCAATCGGCTCTGTTCACGATGCTACATATAGCGTAAATGACTCCAAGAATAAATGTCAAATGACTTTTATTGCAATGAACCTCAAATAAAATCATAATAATTTTGACACTATAAATGATAAACTTGTAATGTCAAAGTAAATAAATCAACGGATTTATAATGGAAAACACAAATATATAAAGCGGGGTGGTGGGGTAATAAGGAAAAGAATGGAAAGTCTTGTGGTATTTTATTCGTAACAGTCTTCATAGATTAAAATCTAAGACGCTCATTATTAGTCGAAATGTGTAGAGCAAAGAAATACGCATTTATTTCAAAATCTACTATTCGTTATTTTATGTTAACAACGGGAAAATAAACATAACTGAAGCAATGCAAATTAAATTTTGTGACGGGACTGCGCGAACGTCTCTTATATTAGATGGCGTCACAGTGATGTTTCCTCACGAAATAGAAGAGTTCTAGGCGGGAACCTGTGGCTTGGCAGTGCTCTCACCATATTCATGAAATACTGTAGAATGTTAGCGATGCAAAAAAGTCAGCCCTAGTAAGCTCGAATGCAATCAAAACTCGATCGGCCACAATCGTTTGAGCCGTGTGTATGTACGAGCAGGGTTCGCTCTGACCGATGGACATGTGAGCCTAGGGTCGCGCGAAACACAAAACGAAGCGGGCGACCGGGGCTCACTTCATTTTCGTATTGGCAGAGACATTCCTGGCATTCGAAAATTCTTCGTTATTTTCTTACATGTAAGTGTGCTTCATTATTATCTTAATTAAGCTGTATGTATAATGAAACGAACATATTTACAATGAATAGAACAGATTTATGTGCAGTCAAATAATAGTCTGCGCAGATTTTTATTAACCTGTTTCTTTATTGAAATGTGTATCCTTTTAGTATCAAATCCCTTGGAAGGACATTCCATTCTTCGTAGTGGGAGAAACAAAAGCACACATATTATAATTGGTAAGTGTCCTTTACATTGATTTATAATAATACGTATGATAGTAGTGTTCATTACAAATTTTTTGTTTTTTACAGGTTGGAATATTCCAAAAGTAAGTAAAATACACTTGGTCGGCTGCTGTGCGCTATTCCGAGTAAGTTTTACAGGCTGCAGCGCGCCTTATCTTATAACATCACTCGATAGGCTGCAGTGCGCCTTCTCTCTCGAGTATACTAACTTTCAATCAAGTTTAAAGTTAATTAATATTTTAAAAAAACCAAAATGTCTGTACATGTACAAAATAAAGATATAAGATCTATAACACAAGACCTAAATTTTAATATTCCTCATAAAAATTTAACTGAGGAGGATAAGAAAATTATAAGATGTTTGTCAAACGATGGCTGGCTTGAGGATTCTCATATGTCGGCTTTTTCTTACTTATTGAACAAAGCCGCTAATTACGAAATTCGACCTACGTATCTAAGATATAACCTTCTAGAAATCAAACCCGTTAGAAAAGATAGGGACCACATACAAATCTTGCATCGTCCAGAACATTGGACATGCAGTTACTATGACGGGACAAATATTTACATATACGATACGCTGCAGAATTTTGCGGATCCGTTACACAAAGAGCAAAAACTTTTTTTGGAAAAATTGTATCCTCATATTACAGTTACGAAAAAAACCGTTCGTTTTCCGATTGTTCAACAACAAAAAAATACAAGAGATTGTGGAGTCATGGCTATAGCAATTGGCGTTTCATTAGCATTTAGTATTAAACCACAAAATGTTTACTATAATACAACACTTATGCGAAATCACCTGTTGAAATTATTAACCGAAGAAATACAGTTCGAACATTTTCCCCAAGATCCAAATGTAAAAATTCCTCAACAAGTTTTGCCGTTACAAGTTGCACGGCAAAAATGTAACGAAAGGTTACGAATGAATATTCGAAATCGAGAAATCAAGGTAGATGTTAGGCAGCCATCTCACGGTAATATTGGTACAAATATTTTTATGGAACACAATTATTCGTCTTGGAGTAATATTACAAACAATAATAATATGAATAAAGTGATCATAAATGTGACAACTCCTGAAAAAAGTGAAAAATATAAGTCAGAAATAAATGACAATGCAGAACTTTACACATTGAAGCGATATAAACCATTTCTGAAAGATGGGAATATTATAAACAAACAAACTAAGTTACTAGGAGAAAAAAGCAATTTCAAGATAGATTTGACTGATGTCGATGGTAATAAATTTATGAATGATAAAATAGTAAATGATTTGAAACGTTCTCGTAAGCATTCGATTTCGAGAGCAAATAACTCTACAACAATTCCACGATCGATGAAATTGAGAAAAATTGAATTGTCAGAAAAAGATGAAAAGATCATTCAGATAGGGGAGTGGTTAGAAGACACGCATATAAACCATTTTCACAATATTCTGCGACAATTTCATGGTTATGAACCCATCGTTACGCTTTTACTACAATGTCCAGATGTAATAATCCCAGGAGACAAATCAAAAGAACATATACAAATTTTATACAGCCAAGCGAACGATGATTGGTCTGATAGTACAGGTGGCCATTGGGTTTGCTGTTATTATGATACAAATTTTATTTATATATATGATTCTCTGAACCAAAGAATTGTACATCGACACCATGAAATTGTTTTAAAACGATTATTTCCATTTTATCCTTTCGAGGAAAAAGGTATCCTTCTCCACTCGGTACAGATGCAAACAAATTTCAATGATTGTGGCGTGTACGCAATAGCTAATGCCGTGTCACTTGCATTAGGAGTAAAACCTACGGAAGTGCAATATGATCGTAATAAAATGCGTGACCATTTGATCAAAATGTTAAAAAATAATGTCATAGATATGTTTCCTGTACTTCAATATGATGATCATAGAAACTTTGCTAACGAATTAAATAAGACTTCTTTTAATATGGTGGAACAAATTTTGCAAACTGATTCACCAAAAAACAATGCCGAGAATAATGATGCTCTGAATATAATTGATTTTTCCGAGATAACGGTAGCAAAAAGAAGAAAGCGTAATTATGTCGATGATAATGAATTTAAGAATGATAAAATAGTAACTGATTTGAGACGTTCTCGTAAGTATTCGATTTCGACAGCAAATAACTCTACAACAATTCCACGATCAATGAAATTGAGAAAAATAGAATTGTCAGAAAAAGATGAAAAGATCATTCAGATAGGGGAGTGGTTAGAAGACACGCATATAAACCATTTTCACAATATTCTGCGACATTTTCATGGTTATGAACCCATAGTTACGCTTTTACTACAATGTCCAGATGTAATTATCCCAGGAGACAAATCGAAAGAACATATACAAATTTTATACAGCCAAGCGAACGATGATTGGTCTGATAGCACAGGTGGCCATTGGGTTTGCTGTTATTATGATACAAACTTTATTCATATATATGATTCTCTGAACAAAAGAATTGTACATCGACACCATGAAATTTTTTTAAAATGTTTATTTCCCTTTTATCCTTTCGAGGAAAAAGGTATCCTTCTCTACTCGGTACAGATGCAAACAAATTTCAATGATTGTGGCGTGTTCGCAATAGCTAATGCCGTGTCACTTGCATTAGGAGTAAAACCTACTGAAGTGCAATACGATCGTAATAAAATGCGTAACCATTTGATCAAAATGTTAAAAAATAATGTCATAGACATGTTTCCTGTACTTCAATATAATGATCATAGTAACTTTGATAACGAATTAAATAAGACTTCTTCTAATATGGCGGAACAAATTTTGCAAACTGATTCACCAAAAACCGATACCGAGAATAATGATGCTCTGAATATAATTGATTATTCCCAGATAACGTTAGCAAAAAGAAGAAAACATAATCGTAACTATTATAGGAAAAATAAATTACGAATACTTCAGCATAGAAAATTGCAGAAATTACACCCAAAGAACAAAGTTCCAATTTTTCCAAAACAAAAGCAACGTAGATATAATAATCTTAGATATCGGATATCTAGAAAAATATATGATAACAAATATTACAGTAAAAAACAACACATTACAAAAGTCGGAAAGATCCGAAATATCAATTACAGGATAAAATTTCATCTTTCCTCTGATAGATATATAAAGAATATTTCAAAATCTCTACTTTCAGAAATGAAAAAGAAATGCGTAGTGAGTAGCCGATTAAAAGCTATGGAAATTTATAATTGGTGCATGCAGAAAAGGAAAAGCTACTTATTCTATTTGAGAAAAAATATAAGAATCTTAAAAGAAAAGGCAGAGGTTGCTTTGACTCGAGCTAACAATTGTCCAGAATGCAATATTTCGGATAGAATTGAAGCATTATGTGGATTTTCAAAGCATTTGCCGTCTTCTGAATCGTACTTTTATGAGGCGGCTTACAAACACAAATTCCTGATAAAGAATTCTAAGTTAAATGCACATGAAAATGAATTTGCACAATTTGATGATCAATCAGCGTCTAAAAATGTAAATATTGTGAATATTGACAAAGTTTTAGAACCTCTGCCAATTGAAAATAAACTTCTTATTCTCAATGAGAAAGGCCAAGTTATGAACGTATTACCATTATCAGTAATAGACGACAATAACAAAAAAGAAAGCATAATATGGATGTGTGATGATATTTGTAAAATTGATAACGTATCCATTATACAAAGGTATCAAGCATTGTTGAAGACTGCTGACAGCCTCAAAGTAAAGAGTGTTTATAAATTTGCCAAAAACTTATTATCTTGCAGTAGAAGTTACATGTCCCGCAAATTAGGACATTCATTTCTTTGTTATGTTGAACCTGATACATGCTCTTCAACATTTTTACCAGTTTTACTTTTAGCCCCCCATTTTGTCAATGTAAGAGTTATAAAGAGAATAATTTGTAGAATTTTGGAACAGTGCAATAATATAAAGAATCTTGACAAGAGATTGGATGAAACTGATATAGAATATCTCAAAAAAATTAGTAAAGAAGCGATAGAGAAGAGTAGAACTACGATACCGAAATCGTACGAAGTAAAAAATCTTAATGAACAAAACATAATGTTTAAATATAAAAATGCTTTTAAACAATTGACCAAAAGAACATTAGATACTGCTAAAAATGCATGCATTTCATGCGAAAAACTGTGCTACCGTAAAGAAGTGATAAAAATTGCAGATATGAGAAAGCCCTTGACATCAGAATCATGGGAAAACTTTAAAGTTTTCGCAGAGAAAAACGGATTGCACAGTGATTTCATATGCAAATATTGTAAGGAAAAATTTCAAAGGAATCAAATGCCTCCAACTTGCGTTAAAAATATGTTATATGTTAAAGAAATGCCAAAAGAAATATCTGCATTAAACGAGTATGAAAGAATGTTTATACAAAGAGCAAAAGCATTTCAAGTTGTCCAACGAATGGAAACTGTCTCGAAAGCCAAAAGAAATATACCTCATCAACATATGATCCAGAAAGTAACAGGAAGAACATTTCATTTGCCATTGCCAATAGAGGAAACGCTCAAAAAGATTTGTAAACCAACAGATCCAATCAATATCAATCAAGAATTTTACATATTGGTGCGTAGTTTACCAACAAAAGCGAAAACGGTTTGGGAACATCTTGTAAATGTAAAAAACGTGTATAATGCTTTGGTACGTTTGAAACAGATAAATCGCCTATATGAAAATATCATTTTGCCTCCAAATCCAAATGAATTATTAAAAAATGATTGGCCGGAAGTTGAATATAAAATAGACGACTCCGACGCACAAAAAGAAAACAAAACAGCCGAAAACACTGATAAGCAAATCAAATTACCTGCATTGGTAAGTCAAGCTGATAAAGACGATGGTATTTACGAACAATACACAATTTATCCATTATACGAGAAAAGGATTAATGAAAAAGCGACTACATTATATCAGCAAAAAAAGGTGCAGGACGCGCCAATTGATATTTATTGTAAGACCGTTGATCTCCAATGCTTCCCACATTTGTATCCTTATGGAATGCATGGAGAACATGAGCATAGAGAAGTCTATTTGACAGAATATGAATATATTAAAGCAAGGCTTAAATCTAAACATTCTCAGTTTCGACTGGACGTGCAATACCTATTTTTCTTATTGAATCAAACAAACATTAGACGATTGAAAGCTGGTATTTATCAAAAAATGAACATAATTAATCCAAAAGAAAAATGCACAGCAAGTACATATTTGAATCTAATACAAAAGGACCTTCTAGAGCGTAACTTAACGACTATATTCTCTCGAATTCCAAATACAGAACCGTTCTGGCATATACCTAGAAGTAATTTGAGATGCATGCTGGAATATTATGGGCCAGCTACCTGGTTCCTCACTCTCAGCCCAGCTGAATGGTTATGGTCAGATTTAATTGAATACGTTAAAGAAATTAATACGCCACTTATGGATAAAATGACGCCTAATGAGATTCTAACAAAAGATCCAGTATCCGTGTCAAGATTTCTCGATAATAAATTTCATGCGATGCTAGAGTTTGTTTGTTCTATCGATAATCCAATCGGGCAAGTGGTACATTATTTCTGGAGAAGAGAATACCAAGGTAGAGGGTTGCAACATTTCCACCTATTAATATGGATCAAAGATGCTCCTATTCTAGGCAAAGATTCAGATGAAATAGTAGCTGCTTTCATACAAAGATATGTCACATGTAGACTTCCAGATCCAAAAATCTCGCCCACTTTGTATAGACGTGTGAATACCCATCAAAGGCATCATCACAATTCGTATTGCATGAGAACAAAAAAGAACAATAAAAATCGCATAAAGCGAGTGTGTCGTTTTGGATTTCCTAGACTTGTTACAGAAAACATAAAGATGAGAGACGTAGCTACATCTATAGCTGGTAGGAAGCATTTAAAAAGTCGCAGTAGATTATATGACTTGCCCCGTGACAAACAAGAAGTAAATATTAACGATTATAACCCAATTGTCTTAACAGCATGGGAAGGAAATATGGATATCCAATTTGTAGGTGAAAACTCAACTACTCTGTGTTGGTATTGCACTAAATACGTGACAAAACATGAAAAAAGTTATGCAGCTGAAATGTTTGTAGACGTTGAATCAACAAAATCATTATGCGCCCGCTTATGGAATATTGGAATGCAAGGTTTAAATAATAGAGAATGCGGTGCTCTTGAAGCTGCCGATACTTTGTTAGGAATATCTTTATACGGTACGGATAGCGAAACAACTATTAGATGGTTAGACGTCAATGTAATCAGAAATCGGAGAGTGAAACGCAAAGAAGAAATAGAAAACTTGGATCCCGAATCGACTGATATATTCTTCCCAAATATAATTGACGATTACTACCCAAACCGACCAGTCCAACACGAATCGATGAGTTTGTACGAGTTTGCAAGATGGTACGATACGAAAAAGGCACTAAACAATGATGATTGCAATAATGACGATGATCAAGATAATAATGATGATTCCGAACTCCAATGCTTCGAAATAGGAAATAAGTATTTCAAAAGAAGAAAGAGACCTTATTTGGTAAATCATTACAGGAATAATTCGAAAACTCAGCCAGAAAGATATTTCTATGCCCTACTATTGTTGTTTCAACCTTGGAGAGATATAGATGAATTGAAAAATGGATGTGATACGTACTCAGAGTCTTTTTTAAGAGTACAAACTATTTTAGAAGAAGCAATGAATTATCATAAAAAGTTGACTGATTTAGAAGAATGCATTGAAGCCGTTAAGGAAATGGTAAATCTTAAAAATAATGAACCATCTCAAAATAATCCTAATGACCGTGATGAAAATGCATTAGAATGTGAACCTTTCGAAGTTGGCGATGCGATGAAAGATTTTCATGACGCTGCTAATAATGTTAACGGAGATGAGCTTTCGGAAATGATTGCTGACTTGAATATTGATCAAAAAAGTATTTTCGATAAAGTAGTTTCGGCTATAAATTCAAAAAAAGAAATTTTGAGACTGTTTGTCAGTGGAGAAGGTGGTACCGGTAAGAGTCGCTTGATTCAAGCTCTCCAGGGTTATATAAAACAAAATTTGGGTAAAGAAACGGCTGTAACGGCGCCTACCGGAATCGCAGCTTTCAATGTTAACGGTTTAACAGTACACAGACTGTTTCAATTACCTGTCGAACATGGCGGTACAACAAAAAAATATAAACAATTGTCTAACGCCGTTCTCAAAATATTACGAGACGAATTGAAAAATATTTCATTAATAATAATAGATGAAGTATCGATGATATCAAATGTTACATTGATGTATATAAACTTACGTCTCATGGAAATATTCAATACATATGAATGTGACGAGGGCTGGTTCGGTAAAAAGCATATACTGGTAATCGGAGATTTACTACAACTCCCTCCAGTTCGCGAAGGTCCTTGTTACCTGCAAATGTCTGGCGATCAGGTACAAAAGTTTCTAGGATGCTTAGCAGGTCACAATTTATGGTCTTTATTCCAATACAAAGTATTAACGATAAATATGCGTCAAAAAGGCGATGAAACATACCGTCAACTATTATCGAGAATTCGTTTTGGCACACTGTTGACTTCAGATATGCAATTGTTGCAAACGAGACAACTAAAATTCAACTCGTCAAGTTATTCAATGAAACTTGATGAATTATGTGAATACATCAATCATTTGCCTGCTGACACTGTTTGCTTGTTACCTACATGCCACCTGTGTGATACTCTTAACAGTGCAATGCTTGAAAAAATTGAATCTGAAAAGATCGAGCTTATTGCTCAAGACCAGCTGAATTGCTCTAAATTTTTGAAAAATAAAGTAACAAAATTATTAAATAAATACGAAGAAGATCATTCACGAACTGCTGGTCTGGCCAAAAGTATAACAATAAAAATTGGAACGAGAATTATGATTCGTAGAAACATCGACGTCACTTTAGGACTCGTTAACGGTACTATTGGAACAATTATTTCAGTCACCCGATCTATTAACAAAAAAGATGATATCGACAAAATAACCATTGTCCTTCCAGGAGGCAAAGAATGCGCTATAGAAAGAGTTTCCGTTAAATTTGAAGTAATGGAAAAGGTGTTCGTTGTTAGAAAACAATTTCCCATATATCTTAGCTATGGTATCACTATACACAAAAGTCAAGGCTTGAGTTTGGCAAATGCTATCATTGACGTTGGCAACAGTGTGTTTTCTACTGGGCAAGTTTATGTGGCCCTCTCAAGAATCACTACTTTGGAAGGACTTCACTTGATTAACTTTGACCCGCAATCTGTGGCAGCTAGTGAATCGGCAATTCTTGAATATAACAAATTAGGGGCTACTCATGATCCGCCACTTCCAAGTAACGAAATTCGAAACATCAAACATAAAAAAATTGGAGACAATTTGTGGGCCGTACCCAAAGGAGTGCTAGCTCATCAAATTCCCATTGAGGATAATGCTGAAGATTGTATAGAAATTCGTGGAATACCTAACACTGATCAAATATCAAGTTATGCGAATGCTATCATGCAATGTATTGTACAATGTAATGTAATCAAAACAAAATTATTAGAGTTTACAGAGTTTCACGAAATTCGAGATTTCATAAATGATTACTCGGAACAACATAAAAAAATAACTACTTTGAAAATTAGAAGTTTCATAGGAGGCAAATTTTTGCAAAAAGTTCAACAAGACGCATCTGAATTTCTTTTAGCATTATGCAAAAATTTACAAGGGCTCCAAAAAATAATTCAATTGGAAATGACAACATCTGTACAGTGCAGAAAATGTCCTCATAAAGAAACAACCACTAACAAGCATTATATTCTCCCCTTGCCCGTTAAAGAATTGTGTTTAAAGTCGAAGAAAGGAATACCTTTACAAGATTATGTTAATATTGCTTTACCGATTGGTTGGAAACCGAGACCGCAAAAACCATGCGAACAATGCTCGGAGCAAATGTTTACCAAAATTGAAATAACTACTCCGCCAAAAATTATTATAATGCAACTATTGTTGTTCTCTTATGATGAAAAAGGCGACATTATTAAAGAAATTAATTGCAAAATAACAGCTGCTCCAAAACCGATATCAATATGTAATAAAAAATATAAATTACTAAGTGCCGTATTTCATAATGGTCATCATCCTCAAAGCGGTTCATATTCATGCATGATACGTGATGGTACATCAGCATGGAAATGTATTGACAACGACAAAATTAATCAAACGAAATGGCCCACAAACGCAAGAAATGTGTATATTCTTTTTTTGCAACGTCAAAAATGAAAATAAACCATACTTTTTAAACGATTTTATTCAGACTCGATCCTCTGTTTGCTCCTTGGACGTTTGCTTCATATCTGAAAACTCAAATCTAAACCCATTCCAGCAATCCAATTGTCATGAAATTTTGCAGACGAGCGTAGTTCGGATGACAATACAATAGTTTAAAAACCAAATAACCCTGGGGGAGTGAAAAAAGCATCGAGGCAGCAATAAACAATAAATATAACCCATAACCAGAAATCCAAACAACTTGAAATCAGTCTCTCGCAGTTTTACGAAAAAGATAAAAAACCGCTGCGTTCGGGTCGCTAGTCGTATATGCTCTAAGCACGATTTCCGTAAAAACACAATTTATACCGAGAAAGGAGTCGTTACAAACGAATAGATAAAATAAATAAAACATTACAGGTGTTCTCAAACAGGAAAGGGTGACTTTTGGCAACATTAAATAAAGAAAGCAAAGGAAAAACGAATAATTTGAAGGAGAAAAATATATATTATCTAGCTCGTGAAATCGGCTTGGCGAGCCCGACTCGGCAAGCCATGAACGATCAGACGGCTCGTGGCTCCGCGAACTGGCTCGGCTCGTCAAAAGCCGCTGCGTTCGGGTCGCTAGTCGGAGCGTCTGTGAATGATACTTAAAGCAAAACGTAATGAAGAACTTCGATAGATCGATATTTACTAAGAAGTATTCTTTGATCGTCAAATCTTTACTTGGCATCTAGGCCAGCTTCATAGAAAAGCTAGAAATCAAAAGGATAATGGCTGACGAGATGGCTGACAAGAACATGGAGACGGATGAAGAAACTGTAAGTAATAAAAAAAAATCTACTATAATTATTATTCATATACTCATAGCAGAGTTGCACTTGGCCAACGGTATCAGTGGACCTAGACCATAACTGTATAATAACAATACAACTAGAAGATATTAGACCTGTAACGCCAACGATTAGAAATATAAAACACATCTGAGTTAAAATATGCTTCTATGTATCCAATATGTTCTTGTTGCATTACTTGTTATATTATATAGTTACGGTCTATATCCACTGATACTTAACATATATCACTTTCTTCTATCATACGCCACTTTTAAAAACTCTAGATCATTTTGGATAATTAATTGTTTATTAATTTTAGCAGAAAATACACGAGGACGCCCTTCTCGATGGTAAGTTTTAGTAACGGTAAACATACAGAAGAATAAAATAATAAAAATTTAAAAAAATACATTTAGCCAAATTAATTTTTCCAGACTCGAATGATGCTGCCATTTTAATGGCAGCAAACCAGGTGTCGGGAAGGGTAGTGCCTCCACCACCGCAGGGAAGCCAGCCCGTTTGGAGGCCGCTAGCAGCGGGAACAACGGCGCCGCCGCTGCCAGCCGCATCTACGGCGCCTCCGCCGCGACCACCACCCTGTCCCCCGCAACAAAATATGCAGGGCCCGGCCACGGCAGATGGTATTATTTCTTAATAATTTAATTAAAGACCTCTTTAGGTTTAAACAATATAAAAATTGTCCGGTTTAACCTGTATCAGGGGAGGCGAACAATTTTTTCTGGGCGTGCAAAAAATCAATAAAATTTTATAATATTATTGTTGACTTTTTCTAAAATACAGGTGGATATAAGACAAAAAGGCACCAGAGGAGCGGCTGGAAGGTGCGGGCCCGCCAAGAGACGTGGGCCACCCTCCAGGCGGTGCGGGCCCAGGCCATAAGCCTCCGCTCGCAGGCGAGCACCCTGCAGGAGCTGGTGCGAGCCCAAACGTATGGCCGTGGCCGTGGCCGTGGCCGTGGTGGCCGTGGCGACCGAGGCGGCCGTGGCGACCGAGGCGGCCGTGGCGGCCGTGGCGACCGAGGCGGCCGTGGCGGCCGTGGCGACCGAAATTTATAAAAAAAAAAAAAAATTAAGATCTTTATAAATTATAAAAAAAAAAATAAAAAAAAAAGAAGAGTATTTTTTTATATTACTTATAGTTTCTGGATCCGTCTCCATGTTTGCGTCAGCCATTATCCTTCTGATTTCTAGCTTATCTATGAAGCTGCCCAATGCCGTGGCCGTGGCGGGTGTATTCGCAGCGGCTTTTTGTCTTTTTCGTAAAACCGCGAGAGAGAGATTTGAAGTCGTTTGGATTTGTGGTTATGGGTTATATTTACTGATTATTACTGATTGGGTACAATTTTTACCCCCCCGGGGTTATTTTGTTTTTAAAATACCATATTGTCATCCAAACTACGCACGCCTCCAAAGTTTCAAGAGAATTTGATTGGTGAAATTGGTAAAAATATGAGGTTACAGATATGTAGCAGACGTACAAGAAGCAAACAGAGGAATCGAAGCTAAAGAAATTCGTTTAAAAAATACGATTTATTTTCAAATTTGAAGATACAAAAAAAGAATATAGACATTTTTAGCGTTTGGGGGCCTTTCGTTTGATTAATCTGATCGTTGACAATACATTTCTATGCTGATGTACCATCACGTATCTTGCATGAATATGAACCGCTTTGAGGATGAAGACCGATAGGAAATAGGGCACTTAATAATTGATAACAAATTATGAAAAAAGTGATGAAATCCCCACCCCCCCCAAAAAAACATGACTCATGTATGAAAGAAGCTAATTCCCTTTAATTCACTAAAAAAGTTCACCTGCAAAGATTGTGAAATCATCTTTGCTAATTCCAGTTGTACCTTTAATTCACGAAAAACATTAAAAAAAGTTCACACGCAAAGATTGTGAAATCAACTTTGCTAATTCCAATTGTATTCTCGTTCTCCGCTCGAACACTGATTCCTCTGTCACTTTTTATACTTGACATTCCTTTATTGGCCACAAATCAATTCAGAGCTCAGATTTTCAGCTTCGGTTTTAAGGAATTAGCGGGCGTTGTATAAGAAAAAAACTATGACACAAAAACTTTTATAAGAGGGACATCTTCTGTTAAAAATGGCGTATGAAGATCGTTTTACGATGGAAGATAATAAAAACTTGGTAGAGACTAAGTTAAACGAATCAAAGTCGGTAATAGATTAATAGCACATTCGACAACCTGCACTAGTGCGCACTGAATGCGAACTTTTTCGCTGCCAATTGGCGAAAATTCGCACCCAGCGGAGAATACGAATCATTTTGTTTTAAGTCGACTTCATAGTTTTTTTCTTATACAACGCCCGCTAATTCCTTAAAACCGAAGCTGAAAATCTGAGCTCTGAATTGATTTGTGGCCAATAAAGGAATGTCAAGTATAAAAAGTGACAGAGGAATCAGTGTTCGAGCGGAGAACGAGAATACAATTGGAATTAGCAAAGTTGATTTCACAATCTTTGCGTGTGAACTTTTTTTAATGTTTTTCGTGAATTAAAGGTACAACTGGAATTAGCAAAGATGATTTCACAATCTTTGCAGGTGAACTTTTTTAGTGAATTAAAGGGAATTAGCTTCTTTCATACATGAGTCATGTTTTTTTGGGGGGTATGTACTTCCCGGAAGGACACGGGAACAAAAGGAGTAGTTACATAGTTCGCGCATGACCCCACCTGCGTTGTCTTCCTTCCAAATCGGAGAAGGCACATCTTTCCTTACAGCCAATACGTCGCACGTTCTTCTGTTTTGATATTCGAGCGCGTGTATTTATACATCCCCATAAAAAACTTCAAAAAAGTAAAAAAAATACGCCAAGTACACGAAAATCAAATAAATCACAAAAAAAGAAAAAGGATACAATACAAAAAAAGATGTGGAATCAAAATGAGCTGCCAGTACATAAAGGTGCTTTCCACCTTTATGTACTGGCAGCTCATTTTGATTTCACATCTTTTTTTGTATTGTATACTTTTTCTATTTTTCGTGATTTATATTATTACCTTCTTTTTTTGTGATTTATTTGATTTTCGTGTACTTGGCGTATTTTTTTTACTTTTTTGAAGTTTTTTATGGGGATCTCACTTCTTTTTACAAAGATAATTTGCATAGGGAATGACTTCAGATAATTTTTAATATTATACAACAACTACGAAAAGAAACCATGTGCACCGCATTGCCGATCTATACAGAGTGTCCCAAAAGTGCTGCGGTTCCTTGAAAGGGGTGATTCAGGGGGTGATTGCAAACAACTTTTTTCTTTGCGAAAATTCTCTCCGAGGTTTCGTTAACGAGATAATAACAAAAAGCACCGACCAATCAGAGCGCGAGCCTTCCGCTGGAGCTCCCGCGCTAGCGTGGCCGCGCGCCGGGCCGCGCTGCGACTACGAACAAGCAAGGCGGCATGCACCGAAGGAAATTGCGTAGAATGGCAACTGAAAAAGATGTAACAAAATAATCGAAACTTTTGCCATGGTTTGTTTGGCATTTAAAGTGAACAATGAAAAAGGATGAATGGATGAAAATCACGTGTAACGTAAAAAGACGAATACACAGTTGTTTTTTTTTTTAAAGAATCGAAAATAATAATTATTTGGAGTGAGAGGATAAGGAACACGTAAATTTCCTTTTTTAATAACGTACAAATGAAAAGGTAATGCAACAGGGAACGAGTGAAAAGTGATCGTAGTCCGTTATTGTGATAAAAATCCGTAGTTCAATAACGGCCAACACTGTTGTTGATAATGAATAAATCCGTTTAAAAACTGCGAAGAAAAATTTACGTACGGAAATTTGGAGAATTATCGCCGGAAATAAGCCACAGCCTGCGTTAGGCTTAAAAAATAATAGTTGCCAATAATGTAACTAAAACTCACCCTTTCGGAAATTCACCTGCAGCTTAAAAACCTGTGTCACTAGGTCACTGAACCGATCCTGGTCATCGACAGACGCGCCCAGTGCACAGCTGATCTCAGGTACACGACAACATCCAAAGTTAAGGGTCGCAACGTCAAGTGCGTCCGGGTTAATGCACCGAATATTCACTTCACTGCACGCCTACTAACACTGACCACTTAATTTATTATTCATGGAACGTGTTGTTCCTACGTTATAAAAATTGGTGGAAATGAATTTTTACTTGCCGTTCGGAGCCGTGGGTATTCTCGCACAAATTCTCACGCTGCAGCACTTGCGTCCCCGTTGTTCGGGAGGTACACCCAGAACATCGCGTAATACTCTTGAGCAGAGAACATTTCTGCGACGTGATTGCTTGCTGACTGACAAGATTTTTTCCTGGCTTCTTTTTACCTGCTGGCTTCTTTTTACCTGAAGTCTCTTGGCCTGGTGGGGATCAACTCATAATGGAACGAGAGAAACTTTTTGGGGGTAGAAGAAGTCGCTTGGAAAAAATCTTGTCAGTCAGCAAGCAATCACGTCACAGAAATGTTCTCTGCTCAAGGGTAGTCCGCTGATCGCGTGTGATCCCGCCTACATCATCCTCCCTACAAATTCGAAACAGCTCCCTTATCTTTCGAGCATAAACACGCGCTCAAATTTTAAAACAAAAGCATGCGTTGACGTATTCAGCGGGTTGCCCCTTTTCTTCCTTTGACTCTCCGCGAGGCGTATTGATGTTGGATAATACTTTTTAATTGCTATGTTGATGACATCCTTCTCACATCTGGCATATTTAGGTATAAAGTGAAGGGGCTGACTTGTGTACAGCGGCTGTAGACGGTCCATATTATTGCGCAATATTCAATATTGCACAAGATATTGACCGTCTGTGGATCATATTGAATGGTTGTATAATAATAGTGAAGGGTTGCGCGATAATATTGAAAGGTTGTACAATATACAGGGTGTCCCATCTAAGACGAGACAGCCGGTTTTCGCCTAAACTATAGGCGATAACAATATAAAAGAAATAGGGAATTGCATGGTTCGAGGGGGCCAATTAATTAGCGCGAACGAATTTTTTTATCAATTCTTATTTTAAAAGATACGATGGTCAAGTTCGGTTTTTCAAATGGAACTATTTTTTTTGAACACCTGAGTTGATAGTGCGTTCCAAGACAAATTCAATAAGCTTTAATGTATACACTTTATTTTCACAGGTTTTTAAGATATTGCGCTTGCAAATTTACTGATTTTCACTGGAAGAAAACTGTCTGGTATAGCACGGACCGGGGACGGTTTTACTGGCTCCACTTGTGGCACTGCCTTTTGAAATAGATACCTACCTGCCAGGCCCAAACGCTGGACAATTTTTTTCCATCAGAAATGCTACTTAGGTAGGTACATCTGCGGTATCGAGAAGCGCACCGTTACTTTTATTTCGCACTTCCTTCTACGCTCGGATGGCCGGTTCTTTTGGGAGGGATGCAAGTTCGATTGGTTAGGTTAGGAGGAGTGAAAGTTGCTAGACTAAATTTCAATCATAGGGAGCAGATTGTATCGGAACCATTCGGATTTGCATTCCTCACAAACGGCTGCTCTCTTGAAGAGGCCCTCTTCACAGCAATGCCCACCTTCTCTCGCACGGAACACGTTAACGCTTGCTTTTGTTCTGATATTGAAGCTCGTGTTTATACTCGAGAGGACCACTCGTCGACAGCGGGCTACCCCTTTTCTTCCTGTGTCTCTCTACGAGCCGTGTTGACGGTGGATTGTAGGAGCGTAGATATCTGGATGCCAGTTATTGAATTCAGGAGACGATAGAAACATTTTATTACAAAACACACATGTACTATAATTAAAGTAAATCGTATTCCTCCCGGGCAGGAGTACTGATAATGATCGAACTTGCGCCCCACTTCGCGCAGACCAATTCCACGGGGGGTAGTCGGGTCACACACTGCCCAAATGATACAGGGTAATTCTGGAGCAACGCCCGTCAAGGAGATGCGCTGGTACCCCGTGGCGAGGACAGACCTTCGCATTGCCTCACTCGATTTTTATGGTTTTTTTCCGGAAAAAGGTACGAATCCTAGGCCGAACGTAGCGAATTGAAGTCGACCCTCCGCAGTCGAGGGTGAATTATCCATTGCAGCGTATTAAGAAACCCTGTTCTTCGTCGTATCGAAGGGGAAGTGGTGCCAATGGATTCCTTATGTTTTTCTGACGAAAATCATACCAAATGTCATGCAAATCGGACTACTTTGACACAAGCTATTTGTATTCCTATGTAAAAGTTGTCCGATTTCCACGACATTTGTAATGATTTTCATCGGAAAACCCCAAGGAATCCATCGGCGACACTTCCATATCCATACGATAAGGAATAACGAATTGTTTTATTTCTTAAAAAGGTAGGTACAGGCTGATTCTGGTGCTGCGCCCGTCACCCCGTGGCGAGGACAACACCCCGCAGTGCCCATCGAATTTTATGGCTTTTTTCGGAAAAAGGTACGAATCCTAGGCCGAACGTAGCGAATTGAAGTCGACCCTCCGCAGTCGAGGGTGAATTATCCATAACAGCGTATTAAGAAACCCTTTTCTTCGTCGTATCGAAAGGGAAGTGGTGCCAATGGATTCCTTATGTTTTTCTGACGAAAATCATAAATGTCATGCAAATCGGACTACTTTGACACAAGCTATTTGTATTCCTATGTAAAAGTTGTCCGATTTCCACGACATTTGTAATGATTTTCATCGGAAAACCCCAAGGAATCCATCGGCAACACTTCCATATCCATATGATAAAGAATAAAGAATTATTTTATTTCCTAACCAGATACAGGGTAATTATGGAGCAACGCCCGTCAAGGAGATGCGGCGGCCTGGTACCCCGTGGCGAGGACAGCCCTTCGCTGTGCATCACCCGATTTTTATGGTTTTTTTCGGAAAAAGGTACGAATCCTGGGCCGGACGTAGCGAATTGAAGTCGACCCTCCGCAGTCGAGGGTGAATTATCCATTACAGCGTATTAAGAAACCCTTTTCTTCGTCGT
This sequence comes from Andrena bucephala, assembly GCA_947577245.1. Lineage (NCBI taxonomy): Eukaryota > Metazoa > Arthropoda > Insecta > Hymenoptera > Andrenidae > Andrena > Andrena bucephala. Next base: position 19,966,060 of record OX387718.1, on the reverse strand, counting down.
ATCGAAAGGGAAGTGGTGCCAATGGATTTCTGGCGTTCCGTCGATTAAAATCATACCAAATTTCATGTAAATCGGACTCTTTTTAACCAAGTCAAGTCAGCTTGAAATGACATAAATCGATATTCCATGGAATTTCCTTCAATATGGTCCGAATTACGTCGTTCTTAGTGTCAGCTTCATCGGCGAAACATAAGGAATCGATAGGTGTCGGTTTTGCAAAGATCTGATGAGAAATGCGCAAGTCGAAGATTTCTCACTCCCTATTAGGCACTCGAACCCCTTCGCGGGTGTAAAGCCATAAAATTCGGTCAGACACTGCGAGGGGTTGTCCTCGCCACGGGGTACCAGGCCGCCGCATCTCCTTCACGGGCGCTGCTCCATAATTACCCTGTATCTGGTTAGGAAATAAAATAATTCTTTATTCTTTACCGTATGGATATGGAAGTGTCGCGGATGGATTCCTTGGGGATTTCCGATGAAAATCATGCCAAATGGCGTGGAAATCGGCCAACTTTTACATAGGGAATACAAATAGCTTGTGGCAAAGTAGTCCGATTTGCATGACATTTGGTATGATTTTCGTCAGAAAAACATAAGGAATCCGTTGGCACCACTTCCCTTTCGATACGACGAAGAAAAGGGTTTCTTAATTCGCTGTAATGGATAATTCACCCTCGACTGCGGAGGGTCGACTTCAATTCGCTACGTTCGGCCTAGGATTCGTACCTTTTTCCGGAAAAAAACCATAAAAATCGGGTGAGGCAATACGAAGGTCTGTCCTCGCCACGGGGTACCAGCGCATCTCCTTGACGGGCGTTGCTCCAGAATTACCCTGTATCAGTTGGGCAGTGTGTGACCCGACTACCCTCCGTGTAATTGGTCTGCGCGAAGTGGGGCGCAAGTTCGATCATTATCAGTACTCCTGCCCGAGAGGAATACGATTTACTTTAATTATAGTACATGTGTGTTTTGTAATAAAATGTTTCTATCGTCTCCTGAATTCAATAACTGGCATCCAGATATCTACGCTCTTACAATCCACCGTCAACACGGCTCGTGGAGAGACACAGGAAGAAAAGGGGTAGCCCGCTGTCGACGCGTGGTCCTCTCGAGTATAAACACGAGCTTCAATATCAGAACAAAAGCAAGCGTTAACGTATTCCGTGCGAGAGAAGGTGGGCATTGCTGTGAAGAGCAATGCTTCAAGAGAGCAGCCGTTTGTGAGGAATGCAAATCCGAATGGTTCTGATACAATCTGCTCCCTATGATTGAAATTTAGTCTAGCAACTTTCACTCCTCCTAACCTAACCAATCGAACTTGCATCCCTCCCAAAAGAACCGGCCATCCGAGCGTAGAAGCAAGTGCGAAATAAAAGTAACGGTGCGCTTCTCGATACCGCAGATGTACCTACCTAAGTAGCATTTCTGACGGAAAAAAATTGTCCAGCCTTTGGGCCTGGCGTAGACCTTTGGCAGGTAGGTATCTATTTCAAAAGGCAGTGCCACCCGTGGAGCCAGTAAAACCGTCCCCGGTCCGTGCTATACCAGACAGTTTTCTTCCAGTGAAAATCAGTAAGTTTGCAAGCGCAATATCTTAAAAACCAGTGAAAATAAAGTGTATACATTAAAGCTTATTGAATTTGCCTTCGAACGCACTATGAACTCAGGTGTCCAAAAAAAATAGTTCCATTTGAAAAACCGAACTTGACCATCGTATCTTTTAAAATAATAATCGATAAAAAAATTCGTTCGCGCTAATTAATTGGCCCCCTCGAACCATGCAATTCCCTATTTTTTTAATATTTTTATCTCCTATAGTTTAGGAGAAAACCGGCTGTCTCGTCTTAGATGGGACACCCTGTATTGTGTGAATGAAGAAGAAAATCTGCCCCTAGACGCTCAATATATTGTTCAATATTCATATTGCACAATAACATTGACCGTCTGTGGATCATATTGGAAGATCGTACAATGTATTGTGGGAATCAAAACGGTTTGGATATTTCTTGTGCAATATTGAATAGACGGCATCGTGTGTGGGCAGTACTGCGCAATATCAGTTCAGTTTTGACCAGAGTTGCCAGGCAATTTCGTACGCGTGGAGAAGAAGTGACGTGAGATAGACCTAATAAGATCGTAGCGTAATTGATTAAGTGATTGCCTTCTCCGACATATATTTTTTATTTTATTTCATTACACAGGATGACCGAGGGAAGAATAAACACCTGGATATTTCCTAACGTATTCGAGATAAAAAAAATTGTTTATCGCAAATTTATTATCGCAGACGATTTTTTTCTTCCATTATTATTTTAAGAGATACGATGGTCAAATTTTGATAGTGCGTTTCAAGACAAATTCAATAACCTATAAAGCCGGGTCCAGACCTGAATGTGTATACGCTGAGCAGGCTGAGCGCGCACGAATGACGCATGCGGAGGGGTCGAAAGCGCCATTGTGTCTTTCTTCACCAACTTCTGTGCTGAACTTAGCCCACTCCGCAGTCGTAAAGATGGTGTGATACATAGTTAGCTAAATAAACATACAGCTCAACCCTCCGAGTCATCCTGTTTACCAATACAGGGTGATTGTCCAGCGACGCCTGTCAAAGAGTTGCCACCTGGTACCCCGTGTCGAGGACAACCCCCGCAGTGCCTCACCGAATTTTATGGATTTCGATCCTTCAACCGGTTGGAATACCATTAAAAAGTCAGAAATTTTCAAGAGTTCCGCATTTCTTATCACATCTTTGCGAAAATGACGTCAATTGATTCCTTATGTTTCGCCGATGAAACTAACACCAAGAACAATGTAATTCGGACCATAATGAAGGAAATTTCAGGAAAAATTGATCCGCGTGCATCTCAAGCATCCGCGTGCGCGCCTGACAGAGCGTCGGCCTATTCGAACGCGTGTTTATACTCGAGAGATAAGGGATCCGTCTTTAATTAGAACAGGGCCGGCGGAACCCATTATGCAAGTAATGCGTTGCATAAGGGCGCCAACCGAAGGGGGCGCTAAAAAATATATTGCAGACTTAATAATAAAGGAATCCAACTCCTATATAAATTAATTTTTTATGGTATTTGTTTCATTATAAACCAGGGCTCTCCAGCGTAGGGGCCCCACACGCGCCTGCTTCCCCTTCCAATCTTCCTGTGGCGCAACGTGCCTTCCGTTGTCAAGGAGACTGCGCGACGCTACGAAGGCTGCCATGACGGGCTAGCCGGGCTAGCGTCTTCGCGGTTAGTGTCACGCGGTATCCCTGAAAACGCGGACGAGATTGGGAGAACCCCGAGTGTACGCGTACGCAGAGATCGGAGGGCTCCGGTCGGTGTTGATGCAGGGGGAAACATCTACAGGAGCGGTGGGAATGTGTGCATGAACTGCGCCTTCGTCAGTCACGCACACATAACCACCGCTCCTGTAGATGTTTCCCTCTCCATCAACACCGGCCGGAGCCCTCCGATCTCTGCGCGTACGGCACCTTGGAGAGCCCTGTTATAAAACTAAGACACTCGACTCACATACATTTTGCTCAGCGGTGTAACTCTTTCACGAATAAATGGAAATGTATTTTCACCAACGACCATACTGCGTCTGCAAAACAGCACTTCCCGTCTGATCACTGCAGTTAAGCGACACTAGGCGCGGTTAGTACTTGGATGGGTGACCGCTTGGGAATACCGCGTGTTGTTGGTAAATTTTCTTTGTTGACAGCCTGTTTTGTATTCACCAACGTTTCAAACTTTTTGGGGCCGATGAAAAACCTTAGCTGTCGCTGTCTATACATACAGGGTGTCCCAAAAATGTCGGAGTTCCTTGAAGGGGGTGATTCAGGGGGTGATTGCAAACAACTTTTTCCTTTGCGAAAATTCTCTCCGAGGTTTCGTTAACGAGATAATAACAAAAAGCACCGACCAATCAGAGCGCGCGCCTTCCGCCCGAGCTCCCGCGGTAGCGTTGGCTACGCGGTAGGCGGCCGCGCTTGTACTACGGACGTACGAACAAGCAAGTCGACATGCATCGAAGGAAACCGCGTTACACAGTTTTTTTTTGAAAGCAGAATCTTAAATAATAATTATTTGAAGCGAGAGGACAAGAAATACGTACATTTCGTTCTCAAATAACGCATAAACGAAAAGGTAATGTAGCAGAAAATGTACGACATGTGATCGTAATTCGTTATTGAGGTAAAAATCCGTAGTTTAATAACGGCCAACCCAACTAAATTTAAACAATAATATTAGGTGTATGAATAAATTCTTTCCGACTGGATTTACATAATCAGCACAAAGCTACTGAATTTCTATCGCGGTGGTATTTTTCATATTTTTTAAATCGAACTGTTATTGTACCCTAAAATCGGAAAGAATTTATTTCTACACCTAATAATCACCAATAAATTAAATAAAACTCACCCATTCGGACATTCCTTTCCTTCTTTTTCGGAAACCTTTTTTTGTGTCACTGGGTCACTGTACCGATCCTGGTCATCGGTGGACGAAAAGATTTATGGTAGGGTAGCGCCCAGTGCTCAGCTGATCGCAGGTATTCGCAGGACACCACCCGAAGGTAAGGGTCGCAACGTCAAGTGCGTCCGGGTTAATGTACCGAATATTCACTTCACTGCACTGATACTAACACTGATCACTTAATTTATTTTCTACGGAACGTGTTGTTCCTACGTTATAAAAATTGGTGGCCCCGAAAGGGGCCGATTACTGTTAATTGAACAGTTGCTCAATGTGGGCACTCTCAGCGTCTATGCACGCCCCTGCCGAGTATAATCGAGACGCCAAACGTCTGATCGTTCCCTCGCTCGGGGTTTCGATGCGCGGGTACTCCACTGCCAACGCTCGCACGGTAGCACTCGCGTTCCCGTCGTTCCGCGCGTACACCCAGAACATAGCGTAATACTCTTCGGCGGAGTACATTTCTGGGCCGAGATTACTAACTGACTGACAGGATTTTTTCCCAAGTAACTTCCACTACCCCCAAGTAGTTTCTCTCATTCCATTATGAGTTTACTCCCACCAGGACAAGAGGCTTTAGGTAAAAAGAAGCCAGCACATTTTCGGAACACACGTGTTTTGCAGAAGTGCAACGAAAACTTTCACAAAAGCCGTCGACGCGTGCTTTTGTTTTGAAATTCGAGCGCGTGTTTATACTCGAGAGATAAGGGATCCGTCTTTAATTTGAGGGTAGGACGAAGCAGGCGGAACTACGCGCAGTCAGCGGACTACCCTTCTTTTCCTGTGTCTCTCCGCGAGACGTATTGATGCTGGATAATACTCTGTAATTTCTAGTTCTCCAAAATTAATCAGGCTCATCAGCCAGAGCATTTCGCCAGGGTCGCGGTTTATGACCGTATTGTCCCGCAAGTCGGCGGTAGAGAACGGTTTCCTACAGTTTCGGATAATTTATGACTTAATTTGTTCCGCCTCGTAGCAGACGTGAACTCAGGGTGTCAGAAAGGGGAAACAGGAATGGTATGCATTTTCTTCTTTATAGCAACTCGAAGACTTTCTGCGTCTCTTCCCTTCGGACCCTTTCGAACCGATACACGTGGTGTCTGCTTTCTATCTCGAAGCAATGGGTACATTGGCAGTGGAAGGACGGAGCGCGGGCTTTTGTGAAAGTTTTCGTTGCACTTCTGCAAAACACGTGTGTTCCGAAAATGTGCTGGCTTCTTTTTACCTAAAGCCTCTTGTCCTGGTGGGAGTAAACTCATAATGGAATGAGAGAAACTACTTGGGGGTAGTGGAAGTTACTTGGGAAAAAATCCTGTCAGTCAGTTAGTAATCTCGGCCCAGAAATGTACTCCGCCGAAGAGTATTACGCTATGTTCTGGGTGTACGCGCGGAACGACGGGAACGCGAGTGCTACCGTGCGAGCGTTGGCAGTGGAGTACCCGCGCATCGAAACCCCGAGCGAGGGAACGATCAGACGTTTGGCGTCTCGATTATACTCGGCAGGGGCGTGCATAGACGCTGAGAGTGCCCACATTGAGCAACTGTTCAATTAACAGTAATCGGCCCCTTTCGGGGCCACCAATTTTTATAACGTAGGAACAACACGTTCCGTAGAAAATAAATTAAGTGATCAGTGTTAGTATCAGTGCAGTGAAGTGAATATTCGGTACATTAACCCGGACGCACTTGACGTTGCGACCCTTACCTTCGGGTGGTGTCCTGCGAATACCTGCGATCAGCTGAGCACTGGGCGCTACCCTACCATAAATCTTTTCGTCCACCGATGACCAGGATCGGTACAGTGACCCAGTGACACAAAAAAAGGTTTCCGAAAAAGAAGGAAAGGAATGTCCGAATGGGTGAGTTTTATTTAATTTATTGGTGATTATTAGGTGTAGAAATAAATTCTTTCCGATTTTAGGGTACAATAACAGTTCGATTTAAAAAATATGAAAAATACCACCGCGATAGAAATTCAGTAGCTTTGTGCTGATTATGTAAATCCAGTCGGAAAGAATTTATTCATACACCTAATATTATTGTTTAAATTTAGTTGGGTTGGCCGTTATTAAACTACGGATTTTTACCTCAATAACGAATTACGATCACATGTCGTACTGTTCAAGAAATTCTGCATTCTTACGCCATCTTCTAGGCCCACCGGTACTTAGGCAATGGCAACGGCGCGCTGACTCATGCGGAGCGTCGATCACTGCCCCTTCCATTAACTTGCGATCGATGGAAGGGGGACTGTCTTCCTTCCAGGAAATCAGAGTCGATTTCCTGGGAGAGTTTTGACACGCTGTTCGCGACTTTGCTTCTGTATACACGCTTCTAACCACGCTACGCACTTTTCGCTCTCTCGCACCTTGCTTACGCTTTATTCGAAACTGCTTCGAATCTCTACGCTTCGCGACTTTGCTTCGCCACCTAATAATCGCTACGCTTGAGCTTAATACTAGTTTCTAAGTGTTGCTTGTTTTGTGTAATAACTAGTCAAACGTGTAGTGTAAAATAACTGTTAATTTATTGTGTCTGACCTTGTAAATATATTCCAATTAGAACTGTAACTTAAATCTACAAACACGAAAATATACGTTTTCGTGCTCTCATAATCGCCGTCAATAAACTCTGTGCTTCGCTAATTGTGTAAGAGCTTTCTTGCGCCGATCCGTTAATAAGCTTTCTAACACGTACATTTTCTGCTACATTACCTTTTCGTTTATGCGTAATTTGAAAACGAAATGTACGTATTTCTTGTCCTCTCGCTTCAAATAATTATTATTTAAGATTCTGCTTTAAAAAAAAAAAACTGTATAACGCGGTTTCCTTCGATGCATATCGACTTGCTTGTTCGTACGTCCGTAGTACAAGCGCGGCCGCCTACCGCGTAGCCAACGCTACCGCGGGAGCTCGGGCGGAAGGCGCGCGCTCTGATTGGTCGGTGCTTTTTGTTATTATCTCGTTAACGAAACCTCGGAGAGAATTTTCGCAAAGGAAAAAGTTGTTTGCAATCACCCCTGAATCACCCCCTTCAAGGAACTCCGACATTTTTGGGACACCCTGTATATCTTAATATATGCAGCCATATGTCTTAATATATACATAAAGCAGAAAGCTTCTATATGTTTATGTGTTTGTCTGTCGCCTAAAAACTTTGGACCGATAAACCCTGGGATCACGAAATGTGCCTCAGCTCGTTATGCCTGACTAATGAGATGAATGTGCCCATTTTCACAAAAAAAAAATTTTTTTTTATAAAAGCAGAATCCAAATTTCGAGTGGAGCCTAGTAGTAAAGCTAGTATTATATATAATTAATTTATGCTTTTTTTCTTAAAAATTGAGGAATCAAAAGATACTCGTCTGCAGACTTTTACATTTCACTGTCTGAATCACACGTGACTCACGATCAGGGCCGGCGGAACCCATTATGCAAGTAATGCGTTGCATAAGGACGCCAGCTGAAGGGGGCGCTAAAAAATATATCGCAGACTTAATAATAAAGGAATCCAACTCCCATATAAACAAAATATAAATGTAATTCTTTTTTTTTTATTGTACCTCGTAAAGGCAAAATATATTAAATAGAAAACAGGTGCAAAAATTTGGGAGCGCCAAAAATTTTCTTGTATAAGGGTGCCAACCATCCTCGCGCCGGCCCTGAATTAGAACCACGTGCAGTCAGCAGACAATCCATTTTCTTCCTCTGTCTCTCCAGGAGGCGTATTGATAGTGGATAATACTTTGTAGTTACTATATTGGTGGCATTTTTCTCACGTGCGTCGAGATAAAAGTGGGCTTCGAGACAGGCGAAAATTCATTCATTCTTTACGATGGGTAATTTATTATTTTTCCAAAAAAGTTTCGACAACATCTGTTTGCCAGGTTGCTAAAGGCCAATAAAAAACGTGGTGACATTGTTCATTCTGAGTTAATCCGCACATTGCTCTGTCGGTGGGCAGTGCGTACGATGACTTCGGCCGCGCAGGTAGCGTCGTCGACCGCCAACTCGCGGGACAAAACGGTCATAAACCGCGACCCTGGCGAGACGCTCTGGCCGATCAACCTGATTAATTTTTGGTAACCAGATGTGGCACTTTCCTCCTCTACTCGCTAATCTCTCTATGGTCGGCACGCAATAAACCTCCGCTACAGTATAAATAAATTATAATGATGTTCTGAGCGCTGACCGTAACGAACATTAATCTTGTGGTCCGCGCAATAACCCAAAGAAGATGTTCTTATCATAGATTGAAGAATGTTTCCCTGGCAATTGGGTAAGAAACGAAATTACTCTGAACAAGTACCAGTACGCCTCGCCATAGGACACAGGAAGAAAAGAGGTAGGTGTCTAGGGGCACCCAGCATAAATATTGTGCAATATATTGTACAATAATATTCAACGTCTACAGGCCGCTTACCACATCTGGTTCCGAAAAATTAATCAGGCTGATCGGCCAGAGCATCTCGTCCCGAGCGTATTGTCCCGCACGTCGGCGGTTGACAACGCTACCTGCGCATCCGAATTCAGTTATCTTTTACAGCTGACAATTTAGTATTTTTGAAGCGAAATTTCTTCATTTCTTTACAGTAGGCAATTACTCGTTCTCGAAGCATTCGTCGGGAAACATCTGTCTCCCAGATGTCGTAAAGGGACAATCGACACCGTGCCGTTTTTCATGGATTTCGACTTTCTTTGCTCTGTGTTAATCCGTTGATTGCTCTGTCGGCGGGTGGTGCACACGGTGACCTCCACCGCTGACTCGTGGGACAATATGGTCATAATCCACGACCCTGGCGAAACACTCTGGCCGATCAACCTGGCTAACAAAAAGTTTGGTAGGCAGATGTCCGGTTTTTCCTCCTGTACATCACGAAGAGGGAAAAGGTTCCTCCACCACCGTCGAAATCGCATAGGGAAGGTTCATCCTCTTCCAAAAAAGGCCAATTAAGATTCTGGCGCCATCCAAAATTCTAATGTCGAGTCTACCTTTCACGTCGAAGAGGTGGACAACTGCAGAATTCGATCAGCGCTCCTCAGGCAAGATTCGTTCACTTCATTCTCCGGGGCCTCACCATTTTACGACCTTCCACACAACGAAATTCTTACATAGATTCAACCGAGATTCTCACCGAGATTCTCACCAATTTTCACACTGATTAATAAATAATTGTAGAAGATATGATGATGCATATAAATCTCGCACGCCACCAACGGTCCGCAGTTGCGTATAATGCGCTATTTAGCAGTTTTAGCACTCGCGTTGAATTCATTGGTGTTACTTTCATATCGATACGATAAAGAATAAAGAATTTCTTAATACATTGTAAAGAATATTTCACCCTCGACTGTGGGTCGCCGACCTCGATTCGCTGTGGTCGGCGGAGTATTCATAACTGTTTCAGAAAAACTGTCTTCTTTATTCTTTATCGTATCGATATGTTTTTCCAATGAAAATTATACCAAATTTCATGTAAATACTTTGCGTATCTTATAGCGAGTACTTTGGGTATCGAACTGCTTAAAACACATGAGAAAAGACTGGTATCACGCCCATCACTAATCAATTCGCCTCGCGGAGACAAGATACAGGAAGAGAAGGGGTAGTCCGCTGATCGCGCGTGGATCCGCCTGCGTCGTCCTGCCTTCAAATTAAAGACGGCTCCCTTATCTCTCGAGTATAAACACGCGTTAGAATATGAAAACAAAAGGTCGCTCGACGAGGGATTACCTTGTAGCATTTGAGGATTAAATCTAAAAACTGTCCTGCAGTTCTACAAGTTATTTGGCAAATGTTTTCTAATTACTTTATAGCGTGTTGGAGACCAAATGTCTAGTGTCATAAAGCGGTAATAAACCGTAGCCCCCCAGCAAACCATTTTAGGGCATCACGCAGATGGCTACATCATGGAAATCACGCCCGGGGAAAACACAGAAAATCGCCTCTACCTGTATTTTTCCACCTCTACGCCTACGATTTGCGAAGGTGGGATTTTTCTCGATCAATAATATTTGGAGTTTCGCCCAAAACTCCGCCTTCAAGAAGGTGTCCGCTCTGAAGGAAATAGTATTTAAACTGCGACTTACAGCGGTAGTTCGTCAATACGGAAAGAGCTCGCTCACAACGGTCTTGGTGTACGGACGTGTGCTCGTGTTGTGTTTTTTCCCAATCTTCCTCCAGTTCGCATTCAGAAATCCCCCAGAATTGAGACCAACTCCGGATCAATTAGTTAGTGTGTTTCTCCGTGTATCTGAAATGGCCACCGAAGTGACCAAGGTGCTGTTCACGGCGCAGGAAGATGATAGATTAGTACAGATAGTAGCAGGTTATCCTGTTCTGTACGATTGTAAACACAAGGAATATAAAAATCAAGGGTTGAAGGTGAACATATGGCAAGAAGTGAACAGAACAGGTAAAGTATTGTTTAATTATATTTATTTGCAGCAACCATCAACTAGGGCTAATAATGCAATCGAAAAGTAATTTTTTTGTAATTAAAGAATAGTGATTCACTATTTTGTGGAAACAGTATTCGAACATGCTTCCCATCAATCCCTCCAATGCAGTTTGGAAAATTCCATTTCATCACTAAGGGTTTTGCATTTTTTTTTCAAATCGGAAATATTAGTTTACGTTAAAAATATGGGCACTAATTTGTCGCATAATTGTTTCAGTGCGTTTCTCAATATAACACTTATGTATAGTGTTTGTTCTCGAGAATTCGATTACATGCATCATGTTTTCTAAAAAACTATTTTTAAAAAAATACAAATTTGAAGCCCCAAAAATATACGTCTGAATCGTTTTTAATTATCAATTATCATAGTTAAAAGTAAGGTAATTAATCAGCAATACCAACGAAATCTTATAAGATTTTACGCGGACACATTAGTGCCCTTTACACGGGCGGTCCGGCACGCGGTCCGGCACGCGTTCCGGCGCGCGTTCCGGCGCGCGTTCCGCAAAAGTACGTGAAGCCGGATCGCGGCGGTCCTTCGCGCAGGCCAGGAGGTCGTACCCTTCACTACTTAGAGACAGCGAGTTCGGGCTCCCATTTCTACGTCGACTCCACATGCTTTTTACACGATCCACCGCAGTGGTGTATTGTGTACTACCTGTTTGATGTATATCATCGATCTGCGAAACGATCGGCAAGACACGATCGCGATATACGTTCGCGAAAAGTATACAAATTCCTCGATATACCTGGCTTATAGAGGATATCATAAATGCTGTTACTGTAGGGTGCACTGAAACATCTGTTTTTACGAAGCTATATTTGGTTGACCTGAAGGTGCTACAAATTATGGAAATGGTTTATGACTCAGTTATAACGAGTGTAAAATTTTACAAGGGTATATTAAAAAATGTCCAAATGTTTCCCCGGCAATGTGTTGGCAAATGAAATTGCAGGTAACACATTCACTGTTGTGACGATCATAATTATTACTATTGACGGCAATAATTACCATGTCATTGTTTTAATATAAAAACTAATATTGATAGACAATAAATACACATAGGTATGCAAATGATCTTATATGTAAGATAAATGCTGAAGAGATGTAGTATGCAAGATGTTTTGAAAAAAGGGTGGAGTCTTCGGATTGCGCGTGATGCAGGTCAAATTTTTCACCACGCGCGCAAGAAAGCGCCACGGTCCTGCCCGCGCGCCAGAAAACACCTCGGTCCTGCCCGCGCTCCAACCTCGAGTCCAGAAGAGTTTACATAAGAGACAGAAAAGGTAGTTGGAAAAGGAAAACGGCACTTGAAACCACGGACCCGGCACGCGCATCAGGATTTCTAACAGTGCAGAAATCCTGAGGCGCGCGACGATCCTGGCAGCCGATCCTGGCAGCCAAGACTCCAGAGGGAACGCCGTCGATAAGCCGTGCCTCGATGGGTTTCGAGGACTTCGACCCTCGAGACCAGGGGGGCCGTACAATCTTGCCCCCTAAGACGTGGCGAATAGAAAATTCTACATTTCTCACCGGATCTTGGCGAAAGTGACGTGAATCGTTTCCTTATGTTTTCCCGATGAAAATGGTCCAAAAACGACACAAATCGGATTGTAATTAAGGAATCTTTGTAATAAATTGATTTCCATAACTTCGTTAAAAATAGTTCGATTTATACGAAAGTTGGTAGGCATAATTTTCATTTGAAAAACATGAGAAATCCATCGGTATCACTTCCATATCGATACAATAAAGAATAAAGTATACAGTTTTTCTGAAACAGGTACGAATCCTTGGCCGACCGCAGCGAATCGAGGCCGGCGACTCATAGTGGAGGGTGAAATATTCATTACAGCGTATTAAGAAATTCTTTACTCTTTATCGTATCGATATGAAAGTAACACCAATCTATTCCTGGCGTTCTCCCCATTAAAATTATCCAAAATGTCGTGCAAATCGGACTACTTTTACACAAACAATACAATTCATAAAAGGAGTAGGCATTTCTTAAACGCACTCTCTTATCGTATCGATATGGACGTGACAAATGGATTCCTGGCTCACCCTGGAGTCCGACGAGAGTGTAACTGATCCAAAAGCATGATTGATCGATGTAGACTCTGTGATCCGTACGGTGATCAAAATAATTGTGAAAACTTTGTTTTATGAAGGCTGCTCGGTTTCCGTGGTCCGTACGATGACTAGAACGAACAACATAGAGGGAGTGGAGAGAAAGGGTGGGATAAGAAAACTGTCCATCGGCGCGCAAAGGTCTGGTCGCCAAATGTTCCTGGCGGTGACCAGGCCTGTGCGAACCCTTGAAACTTAGTAGGTATATGTAAGTAGAAACGGCAGGAAGAGGTAGGTACATACATATAAAGGGGTAAAAGTGAAAGTTAGAAATAGCTGCAGAAACAGAAAAAAAAATATAGCAAAGACGTAGTTTAGTATGAAAGTTGTATTTTTGTGTATCCATCACTCTATTCTGATAGCTAATAGACAAAGTATGTAACCATGCAAACAAATATGTCGTATTCATGTTAATTACAAAAAAATTGATCTGAAGTTGACCTTTCATATTCGAACGACCCTCGACTATGTGAGCCAGGGTGAGTCAGGAATCCATTTGTCACGTCCATATCGATACGATAAGAGAGTGCGTTTAAGAAATGCCTACTCCTTTTATGAATTGTATTGTTTGTGTAAAAGTAGTCCGATTTGCACGACATTTTGGATAATTTTAATGGGGAGAACGCCAGGAATAGATTGGTGTTACTTTCATATCGATACGATAAAGAGTAAAGAATTTCTTAATACGCTGTAATGAATATTTCACCCTCCACTATGAGTCGCCGGCCTCGATTCGCTGCGGTCGGCCAAGGATTCGTACCTGTTTCAGAAAAACTGTATACTTTATTCTTTATTGTATCGATATGGAAGTGATACCGATGGATTTCTCATGTTTTTCAAATGAAAATTATGCCTACCAACTTTCGTATAAATCGAACTATTTTTAACGAAGTTATGGAAATCAATTTATTACAAAGATTCCTTAATTACAATCCGATTTGTGTCGTTTTTGGACCATTTTCATCGGGAAAACATAAGGAAACGATTCACGTCACTTTCGCCAAGATCCGGTGAGAAATGTAGAATTTTCTATTCGCCACGTCTTAGGGGGCAAGATTGTACGGCCCCCCTGGTCTCGAGGGTCGAAGTCCTCGAAACCCATCGAGGCACGGCTTATCGACGGCGTTCCCTCTGGAGTCTTGGCTGCCAGGATCGGCTGCCAGGATCGTCGCGCGCCTCAGGATTTCTGCACTGTTAGAAATCCTGATGCGCGTGCCGGGCCCGTGGTTTCAAGTGCCGTTTTCCTTTTCCAACTACCTTTTCTGTCTCTTATGTAAACTCTTCTGGACTCGAGGTTGGAGCGCGGGCAGGACCGAGGTGTTTTCTGGCGCGCGGGCAGGACCGTGGCGCTTTCTTGCGCGCGTGGTGAAAAATTTGACCTGCATCACGCGCAATCCGAAGACTCCACCCTTTTTTCAAAACATCTTGCATATTACATCTCTTCAGCATTTATCTTACATATAAGATCATTTGCATACCTATGTGTATTTATTGTCTATCAATATTAGTTTTTATATTAAAACAATGACATGGTAATTATTGCCGTCAATAGTAATAATTATGATCGTCACAACAGTGAATGTGTTACCTGCAATTTCATTTGCCAACACATTGCCGGGGAAACATTTGGACATTTTTTAATTTACCCTTGTAAAATTTTACACTCGTTATAACTGAGTCATAAACCATTTCCATAATTTGTAGCACCTTCAGGTCAACCAAATATAGCTTCGTAAAAACAGATGTTTCAGTGCACCCTACAGTAACAGCATTTATGATATCCTCTATAAGCCAGGTATATCGAGGAATTTGTATACTTTTCGCGAACGTATATCGCGATCGTGTCTTGCCGATCGTTTCGCAGATCGATGATATACATCGAACAGGTAGTACACAATACACCACTGCGGTGGATCGTGTAAAAAGCATGTGGAGTCGACGTAGAAATGGGAGCCCGAACTCGCTGTCTCTAAGTAGTGACGGGTACGACCTCCTGGCCTGCGCGAAGGACCGCCGCGATCCGGCTTCACGTACTTTTGCGGAACGCGCGCCGGAACGCGTGCCGGAACGCGTGCCGGACCGCCCGTGGAAAGGGCACTATTGGGAGCTCAAAAAACGCGAGAAACTCTTAATGTTTACGGTGTACGCTAATGGCACGGCGACCCGCTCCCAGCGACGCACCGCGGCCCAACCTCGCCGTCGCGAAAGGGTTAATAAACATGCAAAAAATATATTATCTAATTATTGCAGATAAAGATTGTAAAACAAGGTGGAAGAACATAAGGGACATGTACATGAAAAAGAAGAGGAACAATAGGTATAGTACGGGATCGGCAGCACAACCAAAAAACAAATGGCCGCTGGTGGATCAGTTAACGTTTATGGATAGTGTTTCTTTTGAGAGGAGGCAAGTATATTGCACACACACAATGAGTTCTCAAATACAATAAATTTAAAAAATTAATTTCATTCATCTATTATTTATTCTATTTATTCTATTTATTCTATTTATTCTATTTATTCTATTTATTCTATTTATTCTATTTATTCTATTTATTCTATTTATTTTATATATTCTATTTATTCTATTTATTCTATTTATTCTATTGTTACGAGCCGGGGCTGCGGCAACGCGAGAGGCCGGCGAGAAGGGTATTTCCCAAGGAATACGGTTTATGAGTTTGTTAGTTAGGTGCGCGGACGAACCTGATGCGAAATCAGGGAGCCGCTAGGATTGTTGACGGCGAGGACGAACCTGATGCGAAATCAGGGAGCCTCTAGGAATGGAGTCACACGCGGACGAACCTGATGCGAAATCAGGGAGCCGCAGGAGGGTGAAACGTCGTGAACGAACTAGTGGTAACTACACACATTTATTTATTATTTCATCGCGACATTTGTACCTTAATTGATTAATCAATATATGAATGGTGTTCACGTATAAATCGAGTAGATTCGTTAAACCCATCTTTCACCCAGCGATCCTTATAATATTAGTAGCACTCACCCACTGATACAGCTTTACCGCTCGAGTTGTATCAAACATAAATTAATAGTTACGAGGCATTATTAACATTTCCCGCGACTCCCTGATCAAGCATCAGGTTCATTCGCAACCCTTCAACCAAAACAAAGCATCTTCTCCAACCCAGTGGCTCCCCGATTTCGCATCGGGTTCGTCCACGAAACCTTACCCTCCTACGGCTCCCTGATTTCGCATCAGGTTCGTCCGTATCCTACAGCTCCCTGATTTCGCATCAGGTTCGTCTGTAATTCTACCAACTTCCGAACAGCTCCCTGGTTTCGCACGAGGTTCGTCTGTGAATAATCCAACCTCCTAACAGCTCCCTGGTTTCGCACCAGGTTCGTCTGTGAACTCTATCCTAGTGACTCCCCGATTTCGCATCGGGTTCGTTCACGACGTTTCACCCTCCTGCGGCTCCCTGATTTCGCATCAGGTTCGTCCGCGTGTGACTCCATTCCTAGAGGCTCCCTGATTTCGCATCAGGTTCGTCCTCGCCGTCAACAATCCTAGCGGCTCCCTGATTTCGCATCAGGTTCGTCCGCGCACCTAACTAACAAACTCATAAACCGTATTCCTTGGGAAATACCCTTCTCGCCGGCCTCTCGCGATGCCGCAGCCCCGGCTCGTAACAGAACTGGTGACAGCGGTGGAATAAGTGGTAGGCAGGCAGAAGCGGGGTTGCGCGATAATGCGTCTGCGTTCTTATTCGTCTTTCCGGATTTATGGACAACCTGGTACTCGTACTCCAAAAGTCGGAGTTTCCATTTCATTAGTCTAGAAGTGGGGTCCTTGACAGAGTGTAGCCACACCAGTGGTCTGTGATCTGTAACGAGGGTGAATGGAGTTCCATAGATGTAGGGCCTGAAGTACCTTACGGCGTAAACCATGGCCAAACATTCCTTTTCAGTCGCCGAATAGTTCTTCTCGGGTTTATTTAGGCTGCGGGATGCGTAGGCAATCGGCAGGTCGTTTCCTATCTCCCCTTGGCTAAGTACGGCTCCAATTGCGTGATCAGATGCATCTGTTGTTACAATGAAAGGTTGACTGAAATCAGGGTATTGCAATATGGGCTGTTGACAGAGTTCGTTGCGTAATTGCTTAAAACTCTGGTCCTGTTCTTCTGTCCATTTGAATTTGACGCCTTTTCCTAACAAGTTAATTAAAGGTTTTGCTTTTGTGGTGAAATTAGGTACGAATCTTCGGTAATATCCAACAAGTCCCAAAAATTGCTGAATGTTCTTCTGCGTTGTAGGTGTAGGAAAATCTTGAACAGCTTTTAATTTCCTAGGGTCAGGTCTGACTCCTTCCTTTGAAATAATGTGTCCAAGGTATGCAACTTCTTTTCGCAGAAATTGGCATTTGTTGGTCTGGAGGGTTAATCCGTGTTCTCGAAGGCGGTTTAACAACTTTTTGACTTTGATATTGTGTTCCTGTAACGATGATGCGTAGATCACTATGTCGTCCAATTAAACAAAGAGGTCTGTTCCTTGAAGTCCAGTGAGTGCTTGATCCATCAGGCGTTGAAAGGTGGGTGGTGCATTCTCTAATCCGAAAGGCATTCGAGAGAATTCGTAATGTCCATTTGGAGTGGTAAATGCTGTTTTTGCTTTATCTTTCGGATCCATCTCTATTTGATGAAATCCACTAGCGAGATCAAAGACTGAAAAATATTTAGCTCCTCCTAATCGATCTAAAATCTCGGTGATTTGAGGTAAAGGATATTTATCAGAAATTGTTACTTCGTTGAGACCGCGGAAATCTATTACCAATCGCCAACGTTTTACTCCGTTTTCATCTTCTTTCTTCGGTACGATCCATAAAGGTGAATTATATGGAGATTTGGAAGGTGTAATTATACCATTTGATAATAAAGCGCTGATTTGTTTTTGAATCTCCTTTTGATGAATGAGAGGATAGCGATATTGTCTCGTATTGATTGGAATATCGTTGGATGTATGGATTGAATGTTTAAAGTCGCGGGCCTTCCCAAGTTTATCTCCAGGAAGATAAAATCGGTCGGGAAAATCTCTAACTAAATTAGTAACGAAATCTAGTTCCTCCCTGTTCAAATGTTTAGTGTTTAAGGCTTCTAGAATTTTTTGTATTCTATCTTCGTGTGTTTTTAATTTTGACGGGTGTTCCGCAGCTGGGTAAAAATCCTCGTCTGATGAATCGAAGATATCAAACGGTTCCAATATTTGTGGTTCTATCTCTACGTCTAGGGGTACATCGCTGGTATTTGTTGCCATAACGTAGCACTTCCCTTTGCTGTTCCTTACTACTGCTTCCCCTATGTAAAGATGTTCGAGGGTCTTGATACGCGGTAAATATCCTTCCTTAATTCTCGGGTTTGTTATTGTTATAGCAATCTGTTGCGACGTCCTAGGTTCGATGTTTGGTCGACGTCGGTAGTTCTTCCGTTTGAGGTAGGTCTTGATAATTTGAAAAACGTATAGGTCGGGTTGGTTTGTTTTTTAACACCAAAGTCCCGTGATAATAGGAAATTTCGGCTTCATCCTGTTTTAAAAATGGGCTTCCTATAAGTCCGTCTGCTTCTATTGCAAGCTCTTTTACCACATAGAAAAGTGCGGGAGCTTCGTCGATATGAAGAATTGTTGTTCCTAAAGTATGAATTGGATTAGCGGTAATTCCGGTTAGCTCGATTTCTTCCCGAGAGTTTATCGCGGCTTTTTCTCCCAGGGCGTTAATGACTACTAAATTAACGGATGCTCCACCATCGATTAAGAATGCTCCCGTTCCTGACTCCAGTTCTGGAACCTTGATGTTGATGCGTGGGGCAGGTGCTTCCTTGATGAGGGTTCCTCTTCGAAGCGGACTGTCCTTTGACGAGCTTCTTTGTTTCCGCTCATCGTTTCGCCTATACGTTGAGCGCGATTGAAGTTTAAAGACTTGTTAGATTCGACAGACGAATCTCGCGAGTCTCGTTGATATCTCGGACTACGCGGATGTTTCCTACAGGATTTTCCGTCGTGTCCGGTTATACCGCAATTCCAGCAATACAAACTTGGCTTGCGATCTTTATCGTAATTTTTTAGAATGGAATATTGTTTTTCTCCATCATCTGGATACGATGAGTCGGAGCGATAAGAAGGGGATTTCGAGGGGCTCCGGTGACGCAAGGTCCAGGCCGTCGTGCGTGTCCGTCCTTTTCGTTCCTTTTCAAAACCAGATGTTCTTGTAGACCGATCCCTGTTTTGGTCGTATCTACTCGGAGAAAGGGGGTACGACACTTGGCGGTCGTGGTGGCGAGACTCTTCAGCGTAATGGTCTCGGCGAGACCACCTGGAGGGTGACTCATTACGGGGAGACTGTCGCCGATTTCTTAATTTTCTGTCTATCTGTAGCACGGCATCGTAAGCTCGTTCAAGGGTTTGAATGTCCTGATACTGAGCCGACACTTTCCAGGAAATTCGATCCGGTAAACCATCGATGAAGTTTTCTCTAACGTCCTTTTCCATTTCTTTGACGAAGTCTTCAGCGTGATCCAGATACCTTTTCCGGATAGCTCCGCGCGCACAATAAACGAGATGAGAGGTCCTGTCGACGTATTGTCGTAGACTTTCTCCTTCGCGAATATGTAATTTCGCGATTTCTACTTGGAAATATGACAAACTTCTTCCCGGCGCGAATCTCTTTTTTAGGTGTTGCACTAACGTCTTGACAGAGGTGAATTTATGTTCTAACGTGCACCTGCGTGCCGGACCGATCAGTTTCGTTAGAATTATTGCAAGATACTCGGCTTCCGTACCCTCAGGAATCAAAGTTAACCCGTCTTCCACATTTTGTACAAAGCGCGTCAAGGGTGGACTTTCACCGTCGAAGGTTGGAATTGACATTGTAATGTTCTATATACATGTCCGTTGCGTCAAAAGCGACATTGAGTTTGCAATTGAAACTGTCAGGTTCATAATGTCGTTAGAAGAGACGTTCGCCTGTGCGTTTGTCATTTTGAAAATTACTAGGTGACCTGACTAGAGAAAACTAGTATATTGTCGATAATAAATTACGAGTGATTTTAACGTATTTAAAAACCCAAAATTTAGACAGCGATTCTAATGCAGTAGCATCCCACCGCTGTCACCAGTTCTGTTACGAGCCGGGGCTGCGGCAACGCGAGAGGCCGGCGAGAAGGGTATTTCCCAAGGAATACGGTTTATGAGTTTGTTAGTTAGGTGCGCGGACGAACCTGATGCGAAATCAGGGAGCCGCTAGGATTGTTGACGGCGAGGACGAACCTGATGCGAAATCAGGGAGCCTCTAGGAATGGAGTCACACGCGGACGAACCTGATGCGAAATCAGGGAGCCGCAGGAGGGGGAAACGTCGTGAACGAACCCGATGCGAAATCGGGGAGTCACTAGGATAGAGTTCACAGACGAACCTGGTGCGAAACCAGGGAGCTGTTAGGAGGTTGGATTATTCACAGACGAACCTGGTGCGAAACCAGGGAGCTGTTCGGAAGTTGGTAGATTTACAGACGAACCTGATGCGAAATCAGGGAGCTGTAGGATACGGACGAACCTGATGCGAAATCAGGGAGCCGTAGGAGGGTAAGGTTTCGTGGACGAACCCGATGCGAAATCGGGGAGCCACTGGGTTGGAGAAGATGCTTTGTTTTGGTTGAAGGGTTGCGAACGAACCTGATGCTTGATCAGGGAGTCGCGGGAAATGTTAATAATGCCTCGTAACTATTAATTTATGTTTGATACAACTCGAGCGGTAAAGCTGTATCAGTGGGTGAGTGCTACTAATATTATAAGGATCGCTGGGTGAAAGATGGGTTTAACGAATCTACTCGATTTATACGTGAACACCATTCATATATTGATTAATCAATTAAGGTACAAATGTAAGTGTCGCGATGAAATAATAAATAAATGTGTGTAGTTACCACTAGTTTGCACGGTGTTGACGCATTGGCGATGCGGGGACGTACGAGTGGCTATTTCAAAGTGCCAAATAGAATATAAACCGAACTCGCGGATCCTATGAGGTTAACTTTGATTCTGAGGGAGACTTTAGCTCGATCTTAACCAACTCTGTACGAGCGTGACACGACGTTACTCTACGCGTGACTCTATAGCTTTTAACCAACGAGGGTAGAAACCAAAGGGTTTATATAGTACCAAAAATGAGTGGGGATTCATCAGGAGTTTCCATATAAGGAAATTCTTCGGGGTCGTCGTCGTGTCATTCCCGTTCCCATGATCGTGATCCAGATGGTCGAGATCATGACCCCCCTTAGTGGTGTATGATAAGCAAAAGGATTTTAGGGCGTTTTCCCTTCTCAGAAGCGAGCTCGAAAGTGGTTGAGAGTGGCGTATGGGAAGATTCCACATACGTAACACTATTTATTCTATTTATTCTATTTATTCTATTTATTCTATTTATTCTATTTATTCTATTTATTCTATTTATTCTATTTATTCTATTTATTCTATTTATTCTATTTATTCTATTTATTCTATTAATTCTACTAATTCTATTTATTCTATTTATTCTATTTATTCTATTTATTCTATTTATTCTATTTATTCTATTTATTCTATTTATTCTATTTATTCTATTTATTCTATTTATTCTATTTATTCTATTTATTCTATTTATTCTATTTATTCTATTTATTCTATTTATTCTATTTATTCTATTTATTCTATTTATTCTATTTATTCTATTGTAACGTCCCACTATTTTTCCGCCCCGGTTTTATAACAAGTCTGTCTCCTAAATCACTCTACAACTGCAATGAAGCCTCAAATCATACCTTGTTCCCAACCCCTGAGCGCCTTGGCGATGTACCTTAGCGGTCCCCATCTCAAGACGGTCAGCCACTGAAATCCCCATCTCCCCTTCGACCTACAAAGCATCATCTCCTCCCCCATATCGAATCTAAACAAGTCCCTCGTCCCAAATCACTCTTGATTCGAGACCACGTCTCACCCCATCTCTAACACCCTCCAAGCCAAAACCACGCTCACCCCTTTCCAATTAAAACTCCCAAAATCCATCAAATCAGATGAGTGTTCTCTTTTCAAAAGCCCATGCAAAAACCCCGAAAGTCCTTGCGGCTAATATTTCGTGCAAATGAAAAACCCCCAGAGGTCTTATTCTATTGTCCGCGCGTTCCAATTGTGGACACTTATTTCATACGACAAAGAAACCCGGAAATGATACCGCGGCGCGTGCCACGGTGCATACCGCGCATACCCTTCGCCCGTAACAATCTTCCGAAAATCATATAAATACCCGGGCCCAAGAGGCCGTGAACTCTCTTCTACTGACACCAGTGGTCAATAACGTGTGTTACCGAAAAGTATTCGGAATATTTAAACCAAGTGTTACATTCAGTGATCGACGACAACGACTGTAAGCGATTAATACTACTAAAATTACATTGTGTATCACCTTCATACCATTTACTATTTTATAACAATAACGCCTATTGCGTTTCATCTATTATTTACTTGTATTAACTCTTATTGCATTTCGTATTTCTTTCTTACTAAAGCTTATTGCTCGTATTATTGTTCTTTCTTAACGCCTATTGCGTTTCATATATTATTTACTTGTATTAACTCTTATTGCATTTCAAATTTCTTTCTTTCGTTTGTTCGCATGTATTCATGTTCATCATCTTATATTATTATTATTGTTATTGCATAAAGCGCCATGGCGGTGCATATATACGTGCTTAAAGCTAATAAACCGCTTTGCTTGAAACCTCGCTTCGTATTATTGTGTTTATCCTGTGGCCGCGGAGATTCCAAGCCATAACGGACTGCAGCAACAGCTGATCTCGGTTCGCGAACTCAAGTGTTCTTATAGTGTTTACCAACGTTCTTTTGCATGGGCCGCGTATAGCCAGGTGACTAGACAGATTTCGCGGAACCGTTACGTGTGATTTCTTATATGGATGCATCGGTAAATCCAATTACCAAACCGAAACAAAAACCAACAAGTGTTCTAACGGGTGTTCCCCAAGTATAATTTCGCCTTTAAACCTCCCTGGTCGCCGAGTGTGCAGGATTTAAGATCCTCGCCTCCAATCCCTCTACTCCGAGTGTGCAGGATTCAAGATCCTCGCCTCCAATCCCTCTACTCCGAGTGTGCAGGATTCAAAATCCTCGCCTCCAATCCCTCTACTCCGAGTGTGCAGGATTCAAGATCCTCGCCTCCAATCCCTCTACCCCGAGTGTGCAGGATTCAAGATCCTCGCCTCCAATCCCTCTACCCCGAGTGTGCAGGATTCAAGATCCTCGCCTCCAATCCCTCTACCCCGAGTGTGCAGGATTTAAGATCCTCGCCTCCAATCCCTCTACCTCGAGTGTGCAGGATTCAAGATCCTCGCCTCAACTCCATTAACCCCACAGTGTCATTGTCCCCATAGACCTCCACCCGGGACGTGACACTATTTATTCTATTTATTCTATTTATTCTATTTATTCTATTTATTCTATTTATTCTATTTATTCTATTTATTCTATTTATTCTATTTATTCTATTTATTCTATTTATTCTATTTATTCTATTTATTCTATTTATTCTATTTATTCTATTTATTCTATTTATTCTATTTATTCTATTTATTCTATTTATTCTATTTATTCTATTTATTCTATTTATTCTATTTATTCTATTTATTCTATTTATTCTATTTATTCTATTTATTCTATTTATTCTATTTATTCTATTTATTCTATTTATTCTATTTATTCTATTTATTCTATTTATTCTATTTATTCTATTTATTCTATTTATTCTATTTATTCTATTTATTCTATTTATTCTATTTATTCTATTTATTCTATTTATTCTATTTATTCTATTTATTCTATTTATTCTATTTATTCTATTTATTCTATTTATTCTATTTATTCTATTTATTCTATTTATTCTATTTATTCTATTTATTCTATTTATTCTATTTATTCTATTTATTCTATTTATTCTATTTATTCTATTTATTCTATTTATTCTATTTATTCTATTTATTCTATTTATTCTATTTATTCTATTTATTCTATTTATTCTATTTATTCTATTTATTCTATTTATTCTATTTATTCTATTTATTCTATTTATTCTATTTATTCTATTTATTCTATTTATTCTATTTATTCTATTTATTCTATTTATTCTATTTATTCTATTTATTCTATTTATTCTATTTATTCTATTTATTCTATTTATTCTATTTATTCTATTTATTCTATTTATTCTATTTATTCTATTTATTCTATTTATTCTATTTATTCTATTTATTCTATTTATTCTATTTATTCTATTTATTCTATTTATTCTATTTATTCTATTTATTCTATTTATTCTATTTATTCTATTTATTCTATTTATTCTATTTATTCTATTTATTCTATTTATTCTATTTATTCTATTTATTCTATTTATTCTATTTATTCTTTTTATTCTATTTATTTTATTTATTTTATTTATTTGATTTATTTGATTTATTTTATTTATTTTATTTATTTTATTTATTTTATTATAGTACCCACAGTAATCTGGACGCAATACGTGAAGACGTTTCACATGATGAAATTATTGAAACGCCGGCCTGCTGGGAAGGTGTTCCAGCTGAACCGGAAATGTCGCCAGAGGATGACAATATCGCTCCATCAAGGAAACGGCCGTACGATAACGAAGCAAGGGCACTGACGAAAAGGCATCGAAAGGATTCCAGCGGCGTGGTCGATGTTCGGAAGGAAAGAGCTCTCGAACGAGAAGCTGTTTTAAAAGGCATCAACATCTCCAAGGAAGAGGAGAATGATCCCACTATTTTATGTTTTAAGTCCATGGGGGCTACCGCGAAAACATTTCCGCCGCATATACTTGCACAAGCGAAAAGTGCTATTTTCAAAATAATGAATGATTATGGACTGATATTAACACAAGACACCTGTGCTTGTAACAGTGCGATTTGATGGTTAACAGCTGTACTAAAATAAATTTATAAAATAATAAAATATGTCTCTGGAAAATTAACATGTGTCAATGTCAGGAGCAACGTTTCTTCTGGTGAAATTTGATACTGCTCTCTCCTACACGTCTGTTTTTTTTTAAAATTCTTCCCCAACAAAGTTTAAAACGAAATGAACCTGTTCTTTACATAACCTAAAGAATGGTCTGTACGTTCCGTCGTTATCCAATATGTGATTTTTTATTAATATATTAAAATAGCCCTCGGTGATTCGATTCTTCTACATGGTTTTCATTTCCTTTGTTTTTCTTCTTTCAAAATGTGCTAGCAGAACTTCCTCCTCCTCCTCCTCTTCCTCATTATCATCATCATCATCATCTTCTTCTTCTTCTTCTTCGTCTTCTTCTTCTTCGTCGTCGTACGATACATGCGAAAGCAAATAGCATTTCGTTTTAAAAATTTAAATCACTTTCACACAACACAACCTTCTCGTTTGGAATGGTCGCGAACCCGCAAGAGAAGCACCAATACGATTTTGCTTTAGAGTTTAGAGCTATGTTTCCTGCTACAGTAACTCACAATCAGTGCGTTTATTGAACAGGATTTTGAACACATACGTATGTTAGAGTAGTCCTTATTTTTCAACTTTCAAATATATATTGTCTGACACTCTTAAAATCTCCTATTTGACAAAAAAAATATCTCCGTGTTTTTTATTTGTATATTTTGATATACAGGGTGTCCCACCTAAGACTGGGCAGCCGGTTTTCTCCTAAACTATTGGAGATAAAAATATCAAAAAAATAGGGATTTGCATGGTTCGAGGGGGCCAATTAATTAGCGTGAACGAATTTTTTTTATCGATTATTATTGTAAAAGATACGATGGTCAAGTTCGGTTTTTCAAATGGAACTATTTTTTTTGAACACCTGAGTTAATAGTGCGTTCCAAGACAAATTCAATAAGCTTCAATGTATACACTTTATTTTCACTGGTTTTTAAGATATTGCGCTTGCAAATTCACTGATTTTCACTGGAAGAAAACTGTCTGGTATAGCACGGACCGGGGACGATTTTACTGGCTCCACGGGTGGCACTGCCTTTTGAAATAGATACCTACCTGCCAAAGGTCTACGCCAGGCCCAAAGGCTGGACAATTTTTTTCCGTCAGAAATGCTACTTAGGTAGGTACATCTGCGGTATCGAGAAGCGCACCGTTACTTTTATTTCGCACTTGCTTCTACGCTCGGATGGCCGGTTCTTTTGGGAGGGATGCAAGTTCGATTGGTTAGGTTAGGAGGAGTGAAAGTTGCTAGACTAAATTTCAATCATAGGGAGCAGATTGTATCAGAACCATTCGGATTTGCATTCCTCACAAACGGCTGCTCTCTTGAAGAGGCCCTCTTCACAGCAATGCCCACCTTCTCTCGCACGGAATACGTTAACGCTTGCTTTTGTTCTGATATTGAAGCTCGTATTTATACTCCAGAGGACCACGCGTCGACAGCGGGCTACCCCTTTCCTACCTGTGTCTCTCCACGAGCCGTGTTGACGGTGGATTGTAGGAGCGTAGATATCTGGATGCCAGTTATTGAATTCAGGAGACGATAGAAACATTTTATTACAAAACACACATGTACTATAATTAAAGTAAATCGTATTCCTCTCGGGCAGGAGTACTGATAATGATCGAACTTGCGCCCCACTTCGCGCAGACCAATTACACGGAGGGTAGTCGGGTCACACACCGCCCAAATGATACAGGGTAATTCCAGAGCAACGCCCGTCAAGGAGATGCACTGGCACCCCGTGGCGAGGACAGACCTTCACATTGCCTCATCCGATTTTTATGGTTTTTTTCCGGAAAAAGGTACGAATCCTGGGCCGAATGTAGCGAATTGAAGTCGAGCCCCCGCAGTCGAGCGTGAAATATCCATTTGAGCGTATTAAGAAATTCTTTTCTTCGTCGTATCGAAAGGGAAGTGACGCCAATGGATTCCTTATGTTTTTCTGATGAAAATCATACCAAATGTCTTACAAATCGCACTACTTTGACACAAACAATTTGTATTCCTTATGTAAGAGTTGTCCGATTTCCACGACACTTGGCATGATTTTCACCGGAAAACCCCAAGGAATCCATCGGCGACACTTCCATATCCATACGATAAGGAATAACGAATTGTTTTATTTCTTAAAAAGGTAGGTACAGGCTGATTCTGGTGCTGCGCCCGTTACCCCGTGGCGAGGACAACACCCCGCAGTGCCCATCGAATTTTATGGCTTTTTTCGGAAAAAGGTACGAATCCTGGGCCGAACGTAGCGAATTGAGGTCGGCCCTTCGCAGTCGAGGGTGAAGGATCCATTACAGCGTATTAAGAAACTCTTTTCTTCGTCGTATCGAAAGGGAAGTGACACCGATGGGTGCCTTATGTTTTTCCGATGACGATCATACCAAATTTCATGTAAATCGGACTATTTTTAACCAAGTCAAGTCAACTTGAAATGATATAAATCGATATTCCATGGAATTTCCTTCATTATGGTCCGAATACGTCGTTCTTGGTGTCAGTTTCATCGGCGAAACATAAGAAATCGATGGGTGTCGTTTTCACAAAGATCTGATGAGAAATGCGCGAGTCGAAGATTTCTCACTTCTTAATAGGCACTCGAACCGCTTCGAGGGTCAAAAGCCGTACAATCGGGTGAGGCACTGCGGGGGGGTTGTCCTCACCACGGGGTACAATGGCCGACCTTTTCTTGCACCCAATTCTTCTCGCGTGCTTTTGTTTTGAAATTCCAACGCGTGTTTATACACGAGAGATAAGGATTTATACTCGAGAGATAAGGAATCCGTCTTTAATTTGAAAGGAGGACGATGCAGGCGGAACCACGCGCACTCAACGGTGTACCCCTTTTCTTACTGTGTCTCTCCACGAGGCGTATTGACGGTGGATAATACTTTTCAATTCCTATATTTGTGGCATCTTTCTCGCGTGCGTCGGGACAAATGCGGACTCAGAGCCAGGCGAAAATTCATTCGCTCTTTACGATCGATAATTTATTACTTCTCCAAGAACGTTTCGACAACATCTGTTTGCCAAATTTGTAAAGGCCAATAAAAAACGTGGTGACATTGTCCAGTCTGAGTTAATCCGTATATTGCTCTGTCGGTGGGTAGTGCGTACGATGACTTCGGACCCGTACTATGTACCGTTGCCTACCACCGACGCGTGGAAAATCCGCTCATAAACCGCGACTCTGGCGAGACACCGCGGCCGATCAGTACGGGTAGTTTTTGGTAACCAGATGTGGCATCTTCCACCTCTATTTCATCAGGGTAATTCTGGAGGTACGCCCGTCACCCCGTGGCGAGGACAACACCCCGCAGTGCCCATCGAATTTTATGGCTTTCGACCTTCGAAGGGTTTGGAATACCATTAAGAAGTGAGAAATGTTCAGGATTTCAAAAGTTTGCTTCTTTTCTTCATCGTATCGAAGGGGAAGTGCCGCCAATGGATTCCTGGCGTTCCGTCGATTAAAATCATACCAAATTTCATGTAAATCGGACTATTTTTAACCAAGTCAAGTCAGCTTGAAATGATATAAATCGATATTCCTTGGAATTTCCTTCATTATGGTCCGAATTACGTCGTTCTTAGTGTCAGCTTCATCGGCGAAACATAAGGAATCAATAGGTGTCGGTTTTGCAAAGATCTGATGAGAAATGCGCAAGTCGAAGATTTCTCACTTCTTATTAGGCACTCGAACCCCTTCGCAGGTAGAAAGCCATAAAATTCGGTCAGGCACTGCGAGGGATTGTCCTCGCCACGGGGTACCAGGCCGCCGCATCTCCTTGACGGGCGCTGCTCCTTAATTACCCTGTATCTGGTTAGGAAATAAAATAATTCTTTATTCTTTATCGTATGGATATGGAAGTGTCGCGGATGGATTCCTTGGGGATTTCCGATGAAAATCATGCCAAATATCGTGTAAATCGGACAAATTTTACATAAGGAATACAAATTGCTTGTGTCAATGTAGTGCGATTTGTATGACATTTGGTATGATTTTCATCAGAAAAACATAAGGAATCCATTGGCGTCACTTCCCTTTCGATACGACGAAGAAAAGAGTTTCTTAATACGCTGTAATGGATAATTCACCCTCGACTGCGGAGGGCCGACCTCAATTCGGTACGTTCGGCCCAGGATTCGTACCTTTTTCCGGAAAAAAACCATAAAAATCGGGTGAGGCAATGCGAAGGTCTATCCCCGCCACGGGGTGCCAGCGCATCTCCTTGACGGGCGTTGCTCCAGAATTACTCTGTATCATTTGGGCAGTGTGTGACCGGACTACCCTCCGTGTAATTGGTCTGCGCGAAGTGGGGCGCAAGTTCGATCATTATCAGTACTCCTGCCCGAGAGGAATACGATTTACTTTAATTATAGTACATGTGTGTCTTGTAATAAAATGTTTCTATCGTCTCCTGAATTCAATAACTGGCATCCAGATATCTACGCTCCTACAATCCACCGTCAACACGGCTCGTAGAGAGACACAGGAAGAAAAGGGGTAGCCCGCTGTCGACGAGTGGTCCTCTCGAGTATAAACACGAGCTTCAATATCAGAACAAAAGCAAGCGTTAACGTGTTCCGTGCGAGAGAAGGTGGGCATTGCTGTGAAGAGGGCCTCTTCAAGAGAGCAGCCGTTTGTGAGGAATGCAAATCCGAATGGTTCTGATACAATCTGCTACCTATGATTGAAATTTAGTCTAGCAACTTTCACTCCTCCTAACCTAACCAATCGAACTTGCATCCCTCCCAAAAGAACCGGCCATCCGACCGTAGAAGCAAGTGGGAAATAAAAGTAACGGTGCGCTTCTCGATACCGCAGATGTACCTACCTAAGTAGCATTTCTGACGGAAAAAAATTGCCCAGCCTTTGGGCCTGGCGTAGACCTTTGGCAGGTAGGTATCTATTTCAAAAGGCAGTGCCACCCGTGGAGCCAGTAAAACCGTCCCCGGTCCGTGCTATACCAGACAGTTTTCTTCCAGTGAAAATCAGTAAATTTGCAAGCGCAATATCTTAAAAACCAGTGAAAATAAAGTGTATACATTGAAGCTTATTGAATTTGTCTTGGAACGCACTATCAACTCAGGTGTTCAAAAAAAATAGTTCCATTTGATAAACCGAACTTGACCATCGTATCTTTTAAAATAATAATCGATAAAAAAAATTCGTTCGCGCTAATTAATTGGCCCCCTCGAACCATGCAATTCCCTGTTTTTTTAATATTTTTATCTCCAATAGTTTAGGAGAAAACCGGCTGTCCAGTCTTAGGTGGGACACCCTGTATAAAGGTCGCTCAAGGACTTTATATTTCGCATGTAGGGGAGACCGGGGCAAAATCGGGACGTTAAGAATAAAATCTCATAACATTGACATTATTAAGTAAAAAACAAATTGCAATTGGGATTCATTAGAATAAACTCTTTCTTAAATAATAGTACATATCCAATTTGTTTAATACAAGGAAAAATACAACAAAAAAAAGATTATTTATATGATCCGTTTTGGACTTCCGTTTCCGGTCGCGTGTATGTGAGTAGTGCGAAAAGTGAGCGGGTGTTTGAGTGAAGGAAGGGAGAGATAGGTGGTGAAGGAGGGCTGGAGAGTGGGTGTGGAAGAGAGTGTAGTAGTGAGGAAGGGACCAGGAGTAAAGGGAAAGAGTAGGCTGTAGGGCGGGCTAGGTGCAGGAAGGATAAGGAGAGGTTAGGTGAAATAAGGCGGGAAGGTAGAGTGAAGACCGGTGCGAGATAAGTGGTGACACCGTGTGGGAGAGGAAAGAAGCTAAGAGGCGGGAAATACAAACGGGAGATAAGGTGCAAGGTGTAAAGATACAAGGGAAGAGGGCACGACAAGAGAGGAATTGGAAAAGAGGATAAAAAGGGGCAGTGGGGCAGGGGAAGGTGAGGAAGGGAGGGTAGGACAAAGGGAAGAAAAAAGGGAAAAGGTACAGGGAAGATGGAGGAGGGATTAGAAGGGGAGAAAAGAAAGGGGAAGGTGGTGGGTGAGGAAAGAATGAGAAAGGATAGTACGAGCAGTGTGGGGAGTAGTGTGGGAAGTCTGGAGAATTTTTGGGGGAAAAAGCGGGAGAGAGAGGAGGAGAAAGAGGGCATGATGGAGGAAAAGGGAGTGTTTAAGAGAAGCGGGAGGACAAGGAGGTCACCGGAGAAAGAGGATAAGCGGGGAGAGAAAGATGGAGAGGAGGGGGGGGGGGAAGTTGGTAGGGATGATAAGGGAAATGATGTTGGAGATGAGGAGGATGAGGGAGGAGATGAAAAGGGACAGGGAGGAGAGAAAAGAGATTAAGGAGGAAATATGGAAGGAGAGAGAAGAAATGAAAAAGGAGAGGGAGGAAAGACGAAGGTTGGAGGAAGAGTGGAGAGAGGAGAGGAAGAGGTGGGAGGAAGAGATGAGGGAGGAGAGGAGGAGGAGGGAAGGGTTGGTAGAAAAGATGGGAAGACTGGAAGAAAAGGAGAGAAGGATGGAAGAGGTGATGGAGAAGGTAGAGAGATGGGAAAGGGAAAAGAAGAGCATAGAGAGAGGGGACAAGGAGGTGACTGGGAATGAAGAGGAGTGGAGACCAAGAGTAAGAAGGTTAGAGGTGATGCAGGACAAGAAAGAGAGAGAGAGGAAAAGATGTAACGTGGTGGTAAGGGGGATGGGGGGAGAAGGAAGTGACGTGAAGGCGGAAGTGGGGAGGGTCTGGGAACGGATGGGGTTGGGGACAGGGGGAATAAAGGAGGTGGTGAAAATAGGAAGAGCAGGAAAAGAAGGAGGGGGAATGGTATTGGTGAGATTGGAGGGAAGAGAAGAAAAAAGGAAAGTTATGGAGGCAAAAGGTAAACTGAGAGGGATAAGAGAAAGGGTGGAGGACGACCTCACAGAGGAGGAAAGGAGGGCAAGGTGGAAGATTGAGAGGGAGGCGCAAAGGGAGAGGGAGAGAGGTAGGAGGGTGCAGGTGGGATATATGAAAATCTGGGTGGACGGGAATGTAAGAAGGTGGGACGAAATAAAGGAAAAATGGTGTGAGGAGAAGGGAAACGAATGAAGTGGGATGGGGGAAGGGAAAGGGAGAAGAGGGTGGGGAAGGAAAAGGAAAAGAGGGGGGTGTGGAAGGTGGCATTCTGGAATGTGGCGGGAGTTAAGAGGAAGGATGAAGAATTCTGGAGGGGATTGACAGAATGGGATGTGGTAGTTATGAGTGAGACGTGGGTAGAGGAGAAAGAGTGGGAGGTGGTGGCAAGGAGACTGCCCAAGGGGTACATTTGGGAAAAGCAATGGGCCAGGAGGGAAAACAAGAGGGGGAGAGCGATGGGGGGAATGATAATGGGTGTAAGAAAGGAACTTGAAGTGGGAGAGGGGGAGGAGGAGGGAAGGAGGGGATAATGGCGAAGAAAGTGAAGATTGGGGGGGGGTGGAAGATAGTGGGGGTATATGTTAATGGAGACTTGAAGGAGAAACTAGAGGATCTGGGGGAATGGATGGAGGAAAGGAAAGGAGGAGTGAGAGTAGTAATAGGGGGGGATTTTAATGCGCGTACGGGGGAGGAAGGGGGAGTAGAATGGGAAGGTGAGGAGGAAGAAGCGAAGGGGGAGGGGAGTAGAAGATCCAAGGATAAGGAGGTGAATGGGGAAGGGAGGAGACTGTGCAGGTATCTGGAGGAAACAGGTTGGGGAATAATGAATGGAAACACAGTGGGGGACGAGGAGGGGGAGTGGACTTTCACAGGGGGAAGGGGGAACACAGTGATTGATTATGTATTAGGAAACGAAGATACAAGGGAGAAGATGGAAAGGTTGGAGGTAGGGGACAGGATAGAATCGGACCACCACCCGGTGGTGGTGTGGCTGAGTGGGGAGGGGAGAGAGGAGGGAGGAGGGAGGAAAAAAGGAGGAGAAAGGGGAGGGGGCAGAGGAAACTGGTCGGAAGAGGGAAGGAGGGAGTTTATGAGAAAGTTTGGAAACAGGAGAGAGGGCAGGGGGGAGTGGAGGACGATTGGAGGGAACTACAGGAAAGGATAAAAGGAGCGATGGATAAACCGGCGGAAGGGGGGAAGAGGGAGAAGAAGGGAGGATGGTGGGATTCGGAGTGCAGAGAGGAAAAGAGGAAGGTGAGGAGGGAGCTGAGAAAATGGTGGAGGGAAGGAGGCGATGGGGGAGGATATAGAGCAAGGAAGAAAGAGTATGAGAAGATGTGTGAGGAGAAAAAGAAAAAGGAAGCGGAGAGGTGGGAAAAAGAAGTGGCGGAAGTAAGAACGGAGGGGCAGGTATGGAAGGTGGTGAACAAGGGAAGGAAGATGAGAAGGTGGGTAAGCGAGGGGATAGGAATAAGGGAGTGGGATGAATATTTCAGGGGGCTGCTAGGAGGAGTGGAGTGGAGAGTGCGGATGGGAGGGGAGAGAGGGAGGGGTGAGGACGGAGAGAGTGAGTTGGAAAGGGAAGAAATAAAGAGGGTGGTGAGGAATTTAAAGGACGGGAAGGCGGTGGGTGGGGATGGGATCGGAAATGAAGTGTGGAAATACGGGGGCGCAGAAGTGGAGGAGTGGCTGTGGAGAATATGCAATAGGGTGTGGAGGGGGGAAGGGTGGCCAGAAGAGTGGAGAGAGGGGGTGGTGGTGCCGGTGATAAAGAAAGGAGCAGGGGAGAAGGTAGAAGACTATAGGGGAATAACGTTGACACAGACGGCGTACAAAGTGTATGCCTCTGTGTTGTCGGAGAGGGTAAGAGTGGAGGTGGAGGGGAAGAGAATGCTGCCACCGAGTCAAACGGGGTTTAGGAGGGGGGTAGGGTGCATAGACAACACATATGTGCTGAACTACCTCGTAAACAGGCAGGTGACGAGGAAAGGTAGGAAATTGGTAATCCTATTCGTGGATTTAAAGGCCGCGTTTGACTCGGTGGACAGAGGGGTGTTGATGAAAGCGCTAAGGGGGAGGGGTCTAAGGGAAGGGCTGGTGGAGAGATGTGGAGAGGTATTAAGGGAGACAGTTTGCAGGGTAAGAGTGGGGGATGAGGAGGGGAGAGGTTTTGGACCGCAAGGGGGGTAAGGCAAGGGTGTCCTTTAAGCCCAAGCCTGTTCACACTATTAATAGCGGATATGGATGAGAAACTCGAGAAAGGGGGATGGGGGGGGGGTAAAGGTGGGGGAGAGAAAGATTTTCACGCTGGCGTACGCAGATGATGTGGCGATGCTAGCGGAGGATGAGGATGGGATGAGGGGAATGATAGGGAAGCTAGAGAGATATATGGATGGGAAGGGTTTACAAGTAAACGTGGGTAAAACAAAGGTGGTGAGGTGTAGGAGAGGTGGGGGAAGGTGGAAGAAAATGACATGGAGGTGGAAAGGGAAAGAACTGGAAGAGGTGAGGACATATAAATACCTGGGATACACGGTAATGGGAAATGGGGGACAGGAAAAGCATGTGGAAGAGAGAGTGAGGAAGGGGGCAGCGGTAATGGGGAAGGTATGGGGGATAGGAAAAAGGTTATTTGGAAAGGATTGGGGAAGAAGGATATGGCTTTTTGACAGGTTAGTATGGGCGGTGGTGGGATATGGGGCGGAGGTGCGGGGTTGGAAAAAGAGGGGGAAGGTGGAGGCCCTGCAAGAGAGATTTTAAAAATGGGTGTTGGGGGTTGAAAGAAACACGCCGGGATACATGATTAGGGAAGAGATGCAGAGGGAGCTGATGAGGGGTAGGGCAGGGATGAGGGCGTGGGGATTCGAGAGAAAGTTGGAGGAGGGGCAGGGAGGGGAACTGGCGAGGGCGTGCTGGGAGGAGATGAAGGGGAGGTTTAAGAGGGGAAAGGTGCTAGAGGGGTGGGAAAAGGAAAGGGAGCAATTTTTCGGGGAAAGGGGGTGGACAGTAGTGGAGGTAGAAAGAGGGAGGGAAAAGGGGGAGATAAGAGGGGAGGAGATAGTGGAAAGGGAAAGAAAACTGCAGGAGGAGGAGAGGTGGAGGAGGATAGGGGAAACGAAGTACAATAAATGGTACGCAAGGGTTAAGGGGCCGGGGGTGCCGGGCTACCTGAAGAACGGGTGGGGGGAGAGTAGGTGGCAGAGGGTAGCGAGATTCAGGCTGGGGAATGAAATGAGAGAGGGTAGGTATTGGGAAGCGGAGGAGAAAAGGGTGTGTAGCGTATGTGGGTGGGAGGAAGAGTCGTGGGAACATGTGTGGGAGGTATGTATGGGATGGGGGGGAGAGAGGGGGTGGCAGGAGATGGTGGATGAGGTGTTGGGTGGGGAAGGGGAGGGAGAAGAGTGGATGAGGAGGATAGAGGAGAGAAGAGAGAGATGTGGAGAAGAAGGTAGAGAATGAATGAGGAAATGGGAGAGAATGGGCGGCGAGTGGAAGCGGAGGTCCAGGAGGGGGAGCGGAGAGGGGAGAACGGACGGGCGAGCGAGCGTGCGAGCGAGCGACGGCGATAGGTAGGATAAGATAGGCTAAGATTAA
This sequence comes from Andrena bucephala, assembly GCA_947577245.1. Taxonomy (NCBI): domain Eukaryota; kingdom Metazoa; phylum Arthropoda; class Insecta; order Hymenoptera; family Andrenidae; genus Andrena; species Andrena bucephala. Next base: position 19,930,494 of record OX387718.1, on the reverse strand, counting down.
GGATAAGGAGTAAGAGTAAGAGTAAAAATGTATTATATAATAAGCTAAGATAAGGTGGAGAATGTAAAGGGAGATTATAACCCCTAGGGGAATAATAAAGGATATATATATATGATCCGTTTTTGACCTAGGTAAAACCGGGTACCATACTAGATACTGGCCCTAGTACCTATAACAACGAAACTCATCCAATTCTCCAGTCCCCCAACCAGTTAGAACAAGCTGTAAAGGAAAAAAATTTTTTTTTTTAAATTTATACCAAAATAGTAATATTTCATTGCCGTTGAGCGACCTTTAAACCTTAATAGATTTTAATAAAATTTTAGACGAAATTCTGTTAAACTATTTGGAAGCTTCTGAGTGGGTCAGAAGAAATTTTTTAAAAATTAAATTTTTTACCATACATACAAGGACCACCCTAACGTATATGTAGTTGGGGACACCTGATTCCGCCCAAGTCCCGTACAAGCAATCAGCATCATGGTCCCGCCTGCGTGGTCCTCCCTTCAAATTAAACACGAATCCCTTATCTCTCGCGTGTAAACTATAAACACGCGCTCGAATACCAAAACAAAATCACTCGTGACGCACACATTACCACCACTCCTGTAGTTGTTCCCCCTCCACTGAACATCTTGTCCAGCCGAAAGTTTCCTGCCAATCCTGCTTATACCTAGAGAATGTCATAAATGCAGAGACTTTATTACCTTTGGGTTAGGACATCTCCCACACTATGCTAGAACGGCACTCGTTACTGTGACTTCGAGGTGCAAACATCGTGACAGAATAGTATCGTAGTTGTGCGAAGTATTAGAAAATGAATCGGAAATTGCTTGCCGTTATGCTCCAAGAAGAAGAAGATGACGACGCACATCTGGTTGCCCACTTTGAACGGAAGAAAAGGAAGCGGAAGGAAGTGAAGGCCTTGTATAAAACTCGCCCCACCGAGGGCTATTCAAGCATATTAATAGCCAATCATCTTTTGGGAGATAACGAAACGTTTAGACAATTCTTTAGATTGAATAAAGATCAGGTCGATTTTGTGTTAAATCTTGTGGGGGCGGATTTAAAAAAACAGTCGTGTAGGAGAGTGCAGTCTCCCATTTCCCCACAGGAAAAGGTGCTCCTCACATTAAGGCAAGTTAATTTCTTAAAAACATATTTTATTTTTTCGTAACGTAATTTTATTATAACTGTTGTGTATTTTGACTGGTCTCTTAATAATCACGCGCCCTACTACTGATTTTCACATACATACATTGAACGCATTTGCCTCGCTCTCTGCATACTCCACATTTAGTGGGGCGTCGGGGACATCACAGACACAGATCATTAATGAATTTAAGTACAGATGCATTTGCTTGTTCCGCAATTAAGTGCGGCCGAATATTTTTTAACCGTCATCACCATACTTTTAAAAAATATCGAAGTACAGTCATAATCTTCTTCCATTGATTTGCCGATACTGCCCATGAGTTTTTCGCTTTCGAGAGCTGTTTCTTTGTTCCTGGAATGTTGCTATCCGTACTGCTTCCAATCTGTTAAACCTCTTCGCTTTCTTCTATATTACTGTGGGTATTACAATAAAAGAAATAAATTAAATTTTTAAAATTGATTACATTTTAGAGCTCCTAGTGTGTGTGTAAAACATACTTGGCCCCCTCGAAAACGAGACACAATCTCCAAAAAACAGTTTCTCCAACAACGGTAATTTTGTTTTTGGCATTGGTGCCAACCCTGTATCGTATTTGTTACCCCGCTTCATTTTCATGAATGTATCACGTATATGTCTGCATCTTTTTTGCAATCACCAGCCGAAATAATTAGCGGTTTTTTTTTTACAGGTTCCTTGCTACTGGGGAATCATTGCAATCCCTGTCATTTGCAGAGAGAGAGAGAGAGGGGGAGAGGGAGAGGGAGAGGGAGAGGGAGAGGGAGAGGGAGAGGGAGAGGGAGAGAGAGAGAGAGAGAGAGAGTACTCGTGAACCGCGTGAGGGTAACATTCGAGACGAAAAGTCTCGAGAAAAGGCACGAGAGACAACTCGTGCTTAAACCGATAGCAAAGTGTAAGGAAACCTTACACCCATGGATATCTCATTTACATCAGACCAGTGTCAGGACCGTCCATACTACCTATCCTAAAATATAATTGTCATTCGCTAAAGGCGGAAAAAACCAGACATCTGGCTAGCAAACCTAGCCCGATTCTTCGGTCGGATCGTCTTACCTGGGTTACGGTTTACGATCGTATTGTTCTGCGAGTTAGCGGCATGTACAGGTTCGAGGTTGCCACTTACCACCCGCTGACAGGGCAACTCGACGGAGTGAAAATACTCGACATTCCCAAAGAAAACGGTACGATGTCGATTGCCTCTTGGTCATCCGACATACAAATACCCACCCCAACGAATGCTTTACGAATAAGTAATTATCCACCGTATTAGTAGGAAAGGATATTATAAATGAATCGTTACAGGTATTAACGTGAAAATCATCCATTTATTAAAACATATACGCGTACTACAGTGGTACATGATTTACATCGCGCAACATGGATTGCATTCCTAACACTAACAATTCGCAAGCAATCAAAGAATGTTGTTCAAAGTGATCGCTTTCGGAAATTAATTTTACATAATCTGGTAGCGCTGCGTAGAACGTTTACGAACGCGGTATATTTACTAGCTACAGCGTACATAGTTTCAGTCAACCAAGTGAACATATGATCGCTGCAATGTTCATACGCGAACAGTTTTCGCATCGTGACTTCCGTCATGTATAAGGTAACGCGATTATCGGTGATTTTGACGAGTTGATCATTGTGCATGCGCGTAAATTCGATTCGCAAATGATCAATTTCGATGTGGGTCTGGGGTGTTATTACGTTGTCGCGTCATTTTTGAAGAATGTCAGTCATATTTTGCAGTAGGAGCTTCCACGTAGACATTGAGAAGCTCAACTCGCCACCTTTATTGTCGACTATGGTGATCTCGACGCGGCACGAATCCATGCCAATACGAATTCCTATCGTGAGCCGTTTATACGCTGTTGAGGTCAACGGGTAATCCCGCCCCAGGATTCGCACGAAGGAAGGTTTTGGCGTTTTCACTGCTTTTGGCGTTGCGGATCTAGAACTGTAAGAAACGTATACACGGAATTAATACTCGGTTCGCGTGAAAAGTGAAAAGTGTATAATAACGCGTACGTACCTCATATTGGATTGTTGATGAGGATGTTCCTGTTGCTGACGTTTATTGGGATAATCACCATTGATGGCGGATGCGTAGGATGAATCGTTGAAGCTACGTTTGTACATCTTGATATGCACTATGTACGATTATACTGATCGATGAAGAAATTGACGCGAACGATACTTGTTAGCACTCGAGCGAACGTGGTGTAATGACGTTCACAGGACTGACCAACGTCGCTTTTATACAGATTCACGTACACGTACACACACCAATGTGCAAGAGAATATTGTATCAATGATTGTGATGATCATGGTTGTGTTACGGCACAAACATTAATGTGAATAGCGCGCGATAAATTCAAATGGCGTGCGCGGCAGATTCAAATAGCGTACGCGCTAAATTCAAGATGTACACGTGTCGCAGAAGAGTCGAAGACAATTCGCGGTGCGAACCATAAAAGTGCACTATAAGCTGGAATAATTAGTATCAAATCATCGAAGGAGAAGAAACTGTGATACGGACGCCCCCACCACACCTACTCCACGACTACCCCTACCCTGCAACGTGCAGGGCTAGCCCTCTAGCCTAGAGAACCGAAATGCACATAAGGACGCCGACCGCCGCCGCACGGGTCAAAATATAATCATGACACACATGAATGCATATGAAATGCGCCAGTGCATCGTAAGTGTAGTTTTTTTTTTTGTGAAAATTAAATTGGTGCGCGTATTCAATTCGGCAGCATTTTAAACAGTTTATACGTATGTTTCAGCGAATGCATTGTGAACAGATGGATGCGTGGCGTGCTGAGCGCCATAGGATATTGATAGCCGTTGTAAGTATCGTTTCGTGAAATTGTACCGGTACGCGCAGACCTGTCGACAGTGTTTTAATCTAATCGTGTGTTTATTGCAGTATCAGCAGGAGGTGGCGATGCAGCAGTGGAGCGATCGCTATTTGGGGTTGCTTGGACATCTCGTATGTAACATCTTATGGAAATTATACTAACGCGCATATCATTCGACGATGCTCTAATCGAACCGCGCGTTTGTTTCAGCGTCGCTGCGACGTCGAGGCCCACGCCAGAGCCGGCGATCGGGACGCAATTATTCAAATGCTCGTATTATTTCACACAAATCGTATTGGTATACGTATACCATTCGATGGTGGTTTAATCGTGTTGTATGTTTGTTTCAGCATCAAGAATACGACGCGCGCGCGGACGGGCGAATATGCCGAGAACTGCAAGATCGGATCAGGCGCGCCCGAGCCAATTGGCGCGAATGGAGAAAACCCACAGATTATACGTACATGGCACGTCTATTTGAGGAGTAAGTATAAGTGAAATGTATTTGTTTTATGTTACGCACGCTAATACCAGCGTTTAAATAATAATAATAATTTGGTGTTTTCTCTGTGTGTTGCAGGAATTAAGATCAACCTTTTTTTTTTAAATTTGTTTATATATAGAAAATAATTGTAATAAATGTATATATATATTTTTAAATAAATGCATATATTTTTTTCTCTACAAAATAGTGTATGTTTACTTAAATTATAAAGTCAGTATTTGCGTATAACAACGTTTGTATGGGAGGGATATTTTTGTTCGCGGGTAAAGGGAGGCAGTCGCCGCTGTCGTTGCGCTCATCGCCGCCACCACCCTTATGTTCATCGCTGTAGAAAATAGAAAAAAATTGTTATATGATCGTTTCTCTGCATATAACGCGTAAAGTAGATGCAATGCGTGTGTATGACTTACATTAGGTGCCGCTACGTATATAATTCCATACTTTATGGACATTCTCCTGCGCGCAAACACCGCCGTCGTTGTGAAACGCGCATCGTGAGGTATTCGTTGAAGCCATAGACTTCAGGTTAGGAACGTCGGGATCCACGGTGTCAGGCGTGATACCGCAATAATCATCGTCAACGTCGTAGCCACCGTCGTCTTCAACGGTTCGAGCGTTGGTAATCTTTTTCCCCTTCGGCTTGTACACATCGCAGATATCCTCGACGATTATGTCCGGTAGTAGTTGCAGCATCCAGGTTTTCTTTTCCGCACCTTTCACGATGGCGAAGTCGATGTTTGCGAGTGCGCTGGCGAGCAGGTCCGGAAGTTTCCAGTATGGAACGCAGCCATCAGACCAGCGGAGACCGTGATGATGCTTCGCGAGCCAGGACGCTTGACATTTCTCGAACGAATTCAGATGATTCCAGAAGTATGGCGGCTCGAAGATCCAGTGGCTGATCGTCGACGTTTCATCGGTATTGCTGCTGCTGCTGCTGGTGCGAATCGCGATCTCTTTCACGACGAAATCACATTCGGTTTTGAAACCTTGCATGTCGACAACGGCGAACATCATTATTCGTATAAGTAGTAGCGTCGGTGACGAATCAGTAACTGCGGACTTTTGACATCTACATCATCGTTTTAAAACAGTAGCAGTATCCGCAGTAGTAGTAGTAGTATTAGTAGTAGTAATAATAATCGTTCACACATGCACACTATATTAGTTTGCGTACCACGTTGGTTAAAGCGTTGTATTCGACTATACGATCGTGTATCATCAAACAGTACGCGGTAGTATTAGCGGGAACATTTTCTTTGAATTCAAAATCTATTCGCACGTCCACCGTGGCGCTCTTCAACGACTCATTTTGCCTAGAACAATCTATGACCGCGATAGGCGCGTATTTACGGAATTCAATCGCATTCAGCAACGGTTCTCCATGACCATAGTACGATCGACCGAATTTCGCGTACATATCGTACAGGAGCGCGTATTTATTCTTATCGAAATCCAAGTTCAAGTCGTCGTACGGAAACGCCTCGGAATTTAAGTAGAGTCGAAGGTTCGTGAGATTATTTGAGTCAAATCTGCTCGCGGATTTATCGGGACAATTCTTTCGATCGGTTTGCGTGCCGAATAACACGTATCGGGGTTTCTCGATTTGCGACGTAGCTTTCACGGTCCACGTGTGTTTCGTTGTAGCTTGCAGTAACGGGTACTCGTGCAAGCTCCACGATCGGAAACTCATCGCGATCGGACGACCGCTTTCCAGGATACGGAGCATCGATAGTTTATTCACTTCCTCCAAAACGACATGGGGCATACGCCACTGCACCTTGCGTATCTCCAGTTTCGGCCACGCAGCGGCGGAGGTGCAGTGCATCACGTTCGTATCGACTCGTGATCGTATGAGGATCAGCTCGTGCCGCGCGTTCATCACGATGTGTTTGTAATCCTCGCAGAATCCTAATAACACGTTCAGGGGTACGCAGAAATTGAAAGCGCCCGAATGAAAAATATCGTTATCATAATCGATGGCATAATTCCAACCAGCATTCGCGAGCACTTTGCTTCTATCGGCCGACAACGAAACGTAATTTTTCAACGTGGTAGTGATTCCTGGATTTCGGCAACGATCGATCTCGACACCGTTCAATTCGTATCGAATCTCATCTAACATGAACGCGACGCAATTATTGTCTAGAACAGCGGTCGTGGACGTTGCCGGACCTGTCGCGTTCTGCGCCGTCAACGTGCCACGACCTTCGATGTAGAGAAAACTTTCACACGGAAGCGTGTACAGATCTTGCTGCTGTATGGGATTTCTTATCTCATCGCTATTGTCGAACGTCGTGTTGGCGTACGGATTATACGTGTGTAACTCGATCTTCGTGATACGATTGTCGAAGGTTGGCGTATTCGCCACATCCAGAATAATCGACATCGTGGTTGCGTGACTAATAGGCAACGATGAATCCTAGCGATCGTAGGAAACGTGCGTTTCGACGAGTCAACGGCTTGCTTCTCCTTATGGGTCCTCTTATTATCGCTCCACCCGTCTTTATTCTTCTACTTTCGCCTATCGATAAAGGGTCGCGCCGATGACGCGAGACAGAGACGTCAGGAATAGCAGCGGCAGCGACGATTGATGATTCGTACGTGTGATCTAACACTAACATACTACACACGCGCGCATACACGTGCGGTCACGCTACCTGTCGCGCGGATGTCGTTGAACGTGCAAACGAATCGTTATTTCTTCGCCGCGAAAATCTATAGGACGATCGTATTGATCGACGATGCGCAGCGTTAGATCGTGTATTGCTCGTGCGACGATCGGCAGGTAAATGACGTGTCGCAGGGTTTCCGATATCTTATATCCCGGCGGCACGCGAGGTGAAAATTCGTGGATAGTGTGTACCGGTTTATCGTTGCTGTACGCGCCGTAGTTACGTTGCACGTTACTCTGATCACGTTAACGTTTATAATATTCACAGGTACGTCGGACTCGTGCCAGATTCTCGGTATTAAGACACGATTCGGGGAAAATCCTAACAACGAACCTGCATTGTTGGGTTTCGTAAAGTCTACAAAGAACGAACAGTACATCTCGCTTTTCATGGTGTTGTTGTTAGCTCGTAGCATTAGAGGGTACTTGTCGTCATCGTCGTTATCGTTGTTACCGCGTTTTCGAGGATATCGATCGAGTAATCGTTGCTTCAGTTACTCGGCGATAGCGTCTAATTCGTAGGAACCGTAGGGGATCGTAATGTATTCATGAGCGGCGTCGACGACTGAGTTGTTTTCGGTGTCATAGTTCACGACGAAATAGAATTTATCGTTGCTCGAGTCGATGTTTGGTATCGTGTGAAACGTCTCCAAGTCCGTGAGTCCTAATTCGTATTGACTATCACTCAACTCTATCGGTGGGAAATAATTTACCGTGAGCACGCTGCTGCAACCCGTTAACGTGAGCGGGAACGACATATCATAGATTACACTCGCGAGACGGAGAGAAAGGAAGTGACGCGCGCGTACGAATACTCGGCAATTTATCGATATTATGAGTCTTTATTAAAGAAAATATGGATTGCCATTACGCATGGTTACATTGAAACGAAATCTTAGTACACACCGTTATTAGTACGTATGCCATTATTCCATAGACTTTTGCTGTAAAAATTGCATGCATAAGCGACCGCAATTCATCTCGTCGAAACGTTGAAAACGATTGTGATTGTACGTGATCGTTGTACCGCGTCCGAAATAGTGGATCAATTCCGTTGGTGGTCGCAGATTCCCAAAACTATCAAAGTACTGTACTCGTGACCCGCGTTTCGCGTACGCGACCCAGTGCGAACCGGTGCCTCGATTCTCGTCTAGATTCGCGATACCGCATTCGTTGCTGCGTGCGCGTGTGGGAAGCATGTCGCGCATAAACACCCCTCGAAAGAACGGATTGCTGGCGCACTCGCGCTCTAATTGCAGGTTCGTCATAGGTTGTTGGTTTATCGCCGCCACCGTCGCCATGCGCCTACGCGATCGGCGTTTTTTTTTCTTCGTCTGCACTCGTCGTTGGCGCCACCGTCTCAGGTTCAAGCCCGCGCCTTGCTTGTACGGTGACAGATGCATCCCTCGCCCTTCCATCGCACGATGATGACGCAACGTCTCTTCCAGCTGTTTTCGAGACGCCTTCGAATCGTTGACCGCTTTGGTTATACCAGCCGCTCCACCGGCCAATGCCCCGATAGCTGATAAAGCGGGCAATACGAACGGAAGAAATTGAAGAAAGCCACCGCGTTTCGCCACTCGTAGATTACGATGTCGTCGTCGCCGTTGCGGATGTTTCCTTCCAGACTTTCTCTGTTTACGTTTCGTCCTTCTCATACCCATGCCGAGTTTAGTCTTAGCCTTCATCGTTGCCCACACTCCAGTCGCGGTTGCTTTTTCGCCAAAGGTCGCGTCGTTCGCGAACACTCGTTCTCGCGCTTGTTCGGCCAACGCACGATCAGCCTCGTGTCTTCCCTCTAAATCCTTTCGACGAGAGTACGCGATATCGTGGTCGCGGCACGCTACGTCCAGGGGATTCGCTTTAGCAAACGCGTTCCCGGTCCGCAGAACTGATAACCCGGAACGTGTAGTTCGAATGGCAGACGGTTTATGATGCCGTTCACGAGACCCGATCCATTCTTCTTCTTCTTCAGATTCTTCTTCAGATTCTTCTTCTTCAGATTCTTCTTCTTCAGATTCTTCTTCAGATTCTTCCTTTTCTTCTTGTAAGACGTCGAAGTCGTTGTTGCTATCATATACGTTAGAATAATCACGATAGCTACTACAATAATAGACGCGTACGCACGCTTCACCGATCACAGTGATAGTGACCTGCGCGACGCGTGCCACGAATATAAATAATACCCGCGAACATGCGATTTGCGAAACAGTTGAACGTTATTCGCGTAACCGCGAATCGAATGCTAGAAGATGATAGGGATGCGAGTCGAGCGAACAGACACGGCCCGTTGCTGCCGAACAGCGTGCGAGGTGTGATTTGTGGACCGTCAGGGTGTGGAAAAACGAATGTGCTTTTAAGTATGCTAGAGAGTCCGAACGGTTTGCGTTTCGAGAACGTGTACGTGTACTCGAAATCGTTGCATCAGCCAAAGTATCGTTATCTCGAGCAGGTGTTGTCGCTGGTCGACGGAATCGAATACTTTCCCTACTCGGACAACACTGAGATCGTTCCACCGAGAGACGCTCGGCCCGATTCGATCTTCGTGTTCGACGACGTGGCGTGCGACGAACAGAACGCGATACGCGAATACTTCTCTATGGGTCGTCACTCGAACGTGGATTGCTTTTATTTGTGTCAGTCGTACGCTAGAATACCTAAACATTTGATCAGGGACAACGCAATTTTTCTCATGCTATTCAAACAAGACGGCACGAACTTGCGCCGCGTGTACAACGATCATGTGAACACAGACGTGACGTTCGAGTCGTTCAACGACTTGTGTGCGAGATGTTGGCGTCGACGATACGATTTCGTGGTGATCGATAAGGATAGTTCCATGTACGAAGGTCGGTATCGAAGAGGATTTAACGAGTTTGTCGTAGCTCGCGGACATTAGTAAACCGCGAGTCGTTCATCGAGCAACACGAAATGTCTAACGAACCGACGACGGCGACGATGCCGATAACCACGAGCAACGTTGACGCGAAGCATTCGCAAAAACATCATCGACGTCATCGACAAAATGGTACGAAACGCCGGGCCGCGGACACAAAGGTGGAAATCGCCAAAGTCAGCGACGTTATACGTAAAAAGTGCTTGGCCCTGAAAATTGGAAAAATGGATACGGAAGCGGCTGTGGAGGCGAGCACGCGTCCCATCGTTGAACCGTTGAAACGATTGATCGAGAACGCGTCCGCGTCGAAAACGCACTCAACGCCTCGATCGCGACCCGTTAATATGAAACACGAATACGATCAACAACAATCATCGAAGAGATTTCAACCCGTCACTCCGTCGATAATCAAGGAACATCCGAATAACCTTCCAGATTCTAGTGACGACAACGACGACGACGACGACGACGACGACGACGATGACGATGACTACGACGACGACGCTGACGACGCCGACAACAACACCGACAACGATAACATTAACAACAACGATAACGACAACAACGATGTTGACGAAGTTATCGATGAAGATAATGTTGTCGATGATGTTATTGATGATGTTGTTGATGATATCGTCGATGAAGACGATGAAAAAATTCATGATGATGAGTCGTCAGTAAAGGCTTACGATTTGGATATGGTGCGTAAACCCGTCGATGATATCGAAGTGTATGTACGGAACGCCAAAGGACCCTTGTCGCGACAATACCTACGACTGTTCTTCACCGACAACAGGAAACTAATCGATGATGTGTACGGCGTACACTTGGGGCCCGACGAAGATCTAATGATCGGCGATTCCGTGCTCACCATCGATGCGGACGGCGATGACATTCGCGTGAACGGGACGCGATACCCGGGGACTCGGGGTTTGTACGAATTGTTGTTCATGCGAGAACCCAACCAGCAGACGTGCACGGACGCTGATTTTCGCTCGTACCGACGCATCTTGTTGTCGACGAGCGCGCATAAGCAAAACCATTCGCCGAGCAAGCGTACGCTGGGTAACAAGGGGTACAAGTATAAGAAAATCATATCCCAGGTGATCGGTGGGGTGCGAACATCGAGTGTCAGACGCGTTAGGGGCAGTGCAGGCGACGCGGACGGCGCGGGCGGTGCGGGCAGCGTGGGCTGCGCGGGCGGCGCGGGCACGCGACAAGGTCGAGGATTGCCCATCGACGAATCGATGACGGTCACCGATAACGCGATCGATTACGTGTACTGGGACGATCCGAACGAATTGGTGCGATAGGCTTGGATTGCTCATAGCATCGCGCGGGGCAGGTCACACTGGTCACGATAACGAAATCGCATCCATCGTGGAGGAACTTCGCGAGGATGGACTCATCTTAAATTGAACGATCCGGTGATCGTCGCGTCAGTAGTGTTCGCGCGCACGCAGCGTTATGTCGGTGAACAAGTTTGGCACCTCGTTACGCAATAACAACAATAACAACAACAATAACAACAACAATAACAACAAAGTGGCGATGACAATGACGAGACTATTGTCCTCGGCGGATGAACGCTTTACCCAAAAAATCGAAGCGGCTATCGCGAGTGCACGACTGGACGCCGCGTATCAACGATCTCAACTCGAGACGCGAGTACAACGAACGATGTCGGATATCGTTAACGCGCAATTGTCCCAACTAGAGGAAGATTTAAATATCGCGATGGAACGACGCTTCGATCACTTGAAAGACAGACTCGAAGAGTTCACGACGTCGTCGACTGCGATAACAACCACGGATCGGTACAAACGAAAAGCAAACGAGGGTCTACGGCGACGATGACGATGATCAATGATGCTGACAATATCGGCTACGACTTCGAAACGACTAATAACACAGTACAACAGCCTTCTGGACTTGTAACATTCAATAGTCGTTTCTTATAGGTTTTCGTGCCCTGAAAACGAATCCGTAACCCGTTTGTCGCCATCACCCTCAGTTTTTTGAGAAAATCGATTTTGAAAAAAACTGCAAATTTTCAACTTTGAAAATTTTTTGTGTCGAACCGGTAATAGTTATTCAATTGTTCGTTGCATCAAATTATTCTATGAACTCTCCCGAATACAACGATATAAGTTATTATTGCATTATGAACATTTAAATATGTTTAAACAACGGACCAAAGGGAAAAGGACATCCGAAATGCACCCATTTTTCCAGATATCTTTCAATTTATTTCCAAAACTAAGGGTCTGAGACGAAATTTGACCACCCCACGCGATGCAGCAGACATTGTTCCTTCGGAAAGCGTCGACAGAAGTGGTAAGTCCCGTTTCGTTTTCAATACAGAAGCGAAATGGTTTGGCAAAACGCGCGATGTTGACAGCGGTAGTCAATGGCGGCGCGCGATCCACTGCCGCTCAGCGTAACATAATCGCTTAAGGGGGCCGTCTCACCGGGCCTTGAATATGTGCGTACGCTCACACCAGCTAAGTTAAGCGTGTACGTATACGCGTGTAGCAAACAATCCGTAAATTACAACTTTCGTCCTGGAATCGGCACGAAGGAAGTATTTGCGGGTACAGTTGCCTTCAGTAGACATCTGTGCAGGGTGGTCTGGTGCGTTTGAACGCTAATAAGCACCCAACTTTGAAATAATAATGAATTTATGACTCGAAAACTGTCAGAATGAAGCTTCAAGGCTTCTCCGTTGGTGGCGCTAATGGTGTGCTGCAGCCATGTAGCACCAGCGTGACGTGTAGGCAGGGCCGACGCGAGGTTAGCTAGCGCCCTTGTGCAAAAAATTGTTGGTGTCCCCAAATTTTTGCACTTGTTTTCTATTTAATATGTTTAAAAGAATTACATTTATATTTAGTTTATGTGGGGTGTTAGATTCCTTTATTATTAAGCGTACGATCTAGTTTTTTTAGCTTCCCATTCGGCTGGCGCCCTTGTGCGGCGTATGGTTTCGCCGGGCCTGCGTATACGCGATATAGTAAACAAACCGTAAATTACAACTTTCGTCCTGGAATCGGCACGGTGGACGTTTTTGCGGGTTTAGTTGCCTTCAGTAGACATTCGTGCAGGGTGGTCTGGTGCGTTTGAGCGCTAATAAGCACCGTACCTTGAAATAATAATGAATTTATGAATCGTGTACTCAGGACAGCCCGAAAAATGACAGAATGAAGCTTCAAGGCTTCTCCGTCACCGGCGCTGATGGTATATTCGAGCATTGTACCATCAAAACCGGTGGAAGTCCAATCTAGCCGATAAATGTAGGAAAGACATAGTTGCCGAGATGTATCGAGAGTCGAATTGCGCTGTTGCCGCATTTCCCCTATTACTATTTTGTCGTCAGGGAGGCTTGAATGAATTACGGCGAAGCAGTTGGAGAACAGAGATGGGCAAAGATAATATCTGGATAAACTCAAATAAAATATACTACAGTATTGTCTCATTACGGGCTCGATTTGATGTACACGATGTGGACTTTTCGCTATCTCCACCACTTCTGTCTCACTCTTGTCCGGCGAAGGCGAGAGCGAGCGAGAGGCACTGAAAGCGAGCGAGGGCGGTACGAGATAGATGACGGGATGATGTTTTGTCTCGTTCCGTCTTTCGGACGCCTGACACTCCGTCCTTTGCGTTCGCGGCCGTCGCGCAGGCAAAGCGTTCCATCTTGCTCCCCCTTCGGCCAGAAAGAAGCGAGAAACGAACACTGGGAATTAGGGCTCTGTTCACGATACGGGCTCAACGCCGCGCCGCACAGTGGGGCAAAGTGACGAAGTTTGTTTCATAATCAAAGAACTTTTGATAGAAATGAGATAGAGCGATAATTTTTTTTTTAAATTTAAGTTGAAAGATTGCAGAATAAGGGAAAATTAATGAAATTATGATACGAACGTTTTTTACCTGTGAAAATCTGTGTTAAAATTTAATTCGATTTTTTTTTCAAAATCCTGAGGTAGTAGACAAATTTTGCGAACGGATTTGAATTCAGCGCGACAAAATCTATAGGAAATGATGTACAACATGTCAAGAAAAAATTCTAATCGAACATGGTATTGGACAAAACATATTTTTGTTGTAAAATGGAGAAGAGGAATTACATAGAATGAGAGAAGATAATATTAAGGCTCCCCCAAACCAACGCGAATATTGCCGCGCGGAGCGAATCCGCCGCGGATCAGAGTTTTTTTATACGTGTCGGCTTATGGGTAGTGATGGGACTCCGGAGTCGGTTCCCAGCGCTTCGAATCGGTCTTGAATGTCAGGCGACTACTTCGAAGCGCTTCGAACATGATTCGAAGCTTAAAAGTCTTGAAAAGTCTTGGTCGGCTTCGAAGTCTTGATGGGCTTCGATGTCTCGAATCTCTTGGCTCGAAACCTCGGTAGGTACCCCGTGGCGAGGACAAATTTTATGGCTTTCGACCCTCGAAGGGGTTTAAATACCATTAAAAAGTGAGAAATGTCTAGGATTTCCGAATTTCTTATCAGATCTTTGCGAAAACGACGCCAATCGATTCATTATGTTTCGCCGATGAAACTAACACCAAGAACGACGTAATTCGGACCATAATGAAGGAAATTCCATGAAAAATCGAATTATATCATTTGAAACTGCCTTCGGAAAAACATAAGGAATCCATCGGTGTCAATTCCATATCGATACGATGAAGAATAAAGAATTATTTTATTTCGGAAACAGGTATGAATCTTCGGCCGACCGCAGGCTGCAGTCCGCAGCGATTCCAAGTCGACGCCCTGCTGTCGAGGGTGAAAATGTGAAGTATTCATTTCAGCGTATTAAGAAATTCTTTATTCTTTATCGTATCGATATGGAATTGACACCGATGGATTCGTTAGGTTTTTCCGATGAAAATCATATGAAATTTCATGTAAATCGGACTATTTTTAACGAAGGCAGCTTCAAATGATATAATTCGATTTTTCATGGAATTTCCTTCATTATGGTCCTAATTACGTCGTTCTTGGTGTTAGTTTCATCGGCGAAACATAACGAATCGATTGGCGTCGATTTCGCAAAGATCTGATGAGAAATTCGGAAATCCTAGACATTTCTCACTTTTTAATGGTATTCAAACCCCTTCGAGGGTTGAAAGCCATAAAATTTGTCCTCGCCACGGGGTACCTACCGAGGTTCGAACCAAGAGTTTCGAGACTTCGAAGCCGATCACTACTTCGAATCCGTTCAGACTTCGAAGCCGACCAAGACTTTTCAAGAGCTTCGAATCATGTTCGAAGCGCTTCGAAGTTTTCGTCATATATATATAGATTCGAAGCGCTTCGAAGCGCTTCAGATCCCATCACTACTTATGGGCGCCTTATCTGATCCGCGGCGAATCCACCCCGCGGCGCGAATATTCGCGTTGGTTTGGGGGAGCCTTTACAGTATTCTCTCGTTAGCGGATCGCTGGTCGGGACCGGCGCGGGCGTTGAGCCCGTATCGTGAACAGAGCCCGAATTCCCAGTGTTCGTTTCTCGCTTCTTTCTGACCGAAGGGGGAGCGAGATGGAACGCTTTGCCTGCGCGACGGGCGCGGACGCAAAGGACGGAGTATCAGGCGTCTGAAAGACGGAGCGAGACAAAACATCATCCCGTCGTCTGTCTCGTACCGTTCTCGCTCGCTTTCGGTGCCTCTCGCTCGCTCTCGCCTTCGCCGGACAAAAATGAGACAGAAGTGGTGGGGATAGCGAAAAGTCCACATCGTGTACACCAAACCGAGCCGCTAACGAGACAATACTGTATTCTTCGAAAAATATACACTTTTTTATCTGTAATTGTCCATTTAAAAAGAAAGCGTCATATGTTTTTAGAGGAATTATAGCATTCATAAATTTCATTACGATCGGCGTGTTATACTTCGGTGATGTACCTTATTGAAACTGTATGCTTTGAATTTGCACACTGATTATACAAAATATTACATCCTTCAATGTGCAAATTAGTATTGTTTCATTGACATGTTTCCTAACTTCACTACTCAACCTCTCTATCTTTCATTATTGCTATCCTCCTTTACGTTCAGCGAGGCTCTGATGCTAGACGCAGCAATCGGACGTGCTACATCTACAGCTGATGCAGAGGGAAACACCTACAAGAGCGGTGGTTATGTGTGCGTGACTGACGCTCGCAGTTCCGCACACATAACCACCGCTCCTGTAGGTGTTCTCCCCTCCATCAGCGGTATTGAAGCCTGTTGATCCCTGCCTAGACGCAGCTCTCGTGCCGTATTCCTCCAAGACTTCTCAGTAGAAGGAGCTGTGGCAACAGCGCGGCGGAGACAGAGAGAACAGAAAATGTGGCAACTATGCGTAAAAAATTAGTCTACATAGAGTACCTGGAGATGTCACCTCTGTAGAAGTTCTTTTTATCGACCGCAGTAGTTTCATTAGGGTCCGTCTGTTTACTGGGGACGCTTCGATCGATTCGGACCAAAACAAAAAGGAGACGGCCCCCTTAAGGCGCGTGACTACCACTGTCGGCACCGCGCGTTTTGCCAAACTATTTCGCTTCTGTATTGAAAACGAAACGAGACTTACCACTTCTGTTGACGCTTTCCGAAGGAACAATGTCTGCTGCATCGCGTGGGATGGTCAAATTTCGTCTCAGACCCTTAGTTTTGAAAATAAATCGAAAGATATCTGGAAAAATGGGTGCATTTCGGGTGTCCTTTTCCCTTTGATCGTTGTTTAAACATATTTAAATGTTCATAATGCAATAATAACTTATATCCTTGCATTCGGAAGGGTTCATAGAATAATTTGACGCAACGAACAATCGAATAACTATTACTGTTTCGACACAAAAAATGTTCAAAGTTGAAAATTTGCAGTTTTTTTCAAAATCGATTTTCTCATAAACTGAGGGTGATGGCGACAAACGGGTTGCGGATTCGTTTCCAGGGCACGAAAACCTATAAGAAACGGCTATTGAATGTTACAAGTCCGAAAAAAGTCAAAATTTGTTGTACTGTGTAACGAACGATCGCGAAATCCGTGCACCGATTGCGTTTTACGTACGCTCGAGGAACTGATACTAATTCTAACGGCTTTGGAACGTCGCGACCATCCCCGACCACCCGCGAAGCATGAACAAGGAGCGAGTACAACTAGTAGACGAATTACACGCCCCGGCTAGACGGAATTTCCCACGGCGTAGCGTCGTGATTCGCGGCTACGATGATTTGTGGCAGGCCGATTTGGTGGAGATGCGTGCGTACGCAAAGCAAAATCGTGGATATCATTACATACTAACGATCATCGATACGTTCAGCAAGTACGCGTGGGCCATACCCGTGAAAACGAAAAGTGGACGCGACGTGACCGCGGCGTTCACGACCGTATTGCGGCAGAGCGATAGATGCCCGCGAAATTTACAAACCGACATGGGAAAGGAGTTTTACAACGCGGAGTTTCAACGATGCGCGAAGATGCGCGGGATTAACCACTACTCCACGTACAGCGTGATGAAAGCGTCGATAGTCGAACGTTTCAATCGCACGCTGAAAAACCTCATGTGGAAACAATTCTCCTTGAACGCGTCCTATCGCTGGGTCGACCTGTTACCTGCGCTCGTACGCACCTACAATCATCGCAAGCATCGGACGATCAACGCCCGACCCGTCGACGTGACTCCCGCGACGCATTTGTCGTTCGCCGCGAATGAACCCCTCTCCCCCTCTGCATCGAAAGGCGTTTGACTCCGCGCGAAATTCAACGTCGGTGACAAGGTACGCGTGAGCAAGTTCAAGACCCTCTTCGAGAAGGGGTACACTCCGAACTGGTCGACCGAGGTATTCGAAATCGTAACCGTACAACGAACGTTCCCGGTGACGTACATTCTGCGCGATTCCGCGGGAGAGCCGATCTCGGGTGGATTCTACGAGTACGAACTACATTCGGTCGCGAATCCGGACGTCTATCTGGTCGAAAAGATTATTCGTCGCAAGGGGAATCAGGTGTACGTTAAGTGGCTTGGATTCGATTCGTCGCGGAACTCGTGGATACGCGACAAGGATATTCTCTGATTCATTATCATGCTTGATGTTACAGGAACAAATAAATGAATGAATAAATACATGTAAATATATACATTGTCCGTTTATTCACATTCTCATTCTTCTTCGTGCATATATGCGTACGATTAAGCTTAATAAAGTAGAGAAAAAAAAAATATATATATATATATACTAATCCGTATAAAATATAATTTTGGTTATATTCTACGCTATACATATATTACATATCCATAAATAAATAAATAAATAACATATACAAAAGAAACGTATATACATATGTACATGCAAAAATACAAACATACAAGCATTCTATACAATGGGATTCTCGAGGGACTCGTCGGGCTCAAGCTCGAGCTCGGGGATTCGATAATGCCCCCACGGAAGGGTGCTGACCCGATCGGTTAAAATATATCGCTTGTCGTCGAACGGACTGAGAGCGTTCTTTTCCCCACTCACGGAATACAGCTCGTGCTGGTTGGAGCGAATATTGTTCTGTCGAATCGATTTTTCGGTGAGATCGCGGAGACAACGAATGTAATCATCGAATTGTATATCGTTCGCGACCACGTGTCTCCGCACACCCTTCACTTTTTTAGTCTCACTCGTAGACCCCACTGCCGCGTTAAACGTTCTAGTCGCGTACATCTTAGACCGTAGTCCGACGAACTCGGTCATCAAGACGCCGTTGTTCTCATCTTTCATGAGTCCCGGAACCTTTTTGTTTACGCGGGGCATACCGTACGGATTGTCCACCGCGTAATCACTCGTGTCGAATCGGGCGACGTCACGCTTCATCCTTTCATACGCATCCTCGCATTCCACACTATACATTAAACTGTCGGTGTCGGTGTACAGAACCTTACACCGATCACCGAACTCCACGCGCATATATGCATACTGAAATTCATACAGACATTCCTTCGATACGTCGAGCACACTCATACCCACGTATATCGGTTTGTCGAACTTAACTTTCAGTTTACGCATTTCGATTGCCACTAACTGCTCCGAGAAGATCGTGCGGCTGTGAAAGTTCGGTTTCGCGATCAGCGCTTCCGCGCCGTAACGACCGTCCCACCGCGTCACCAGTCGCACGTCTACGCGATTCCGAACATTTTCCATTGTCTTTCCGTACACCGCGTTATTCATTAATTTAAATCGCGTCTTTTGAAATTCACTCGTGGCTCGCGTCCTCAAACCGGTGTTCAATTGGATATAGTCACGCAACCAATGCGACTGATCAAATCGCAACACTCGATGAATTCGCGTCACGCGTAAACCGTGTCGGATGCACTGTTTCAGGTAGCGATAATGGATGACGTATCGCTCCTTATCGTCGAGCGTGGCAAGCAGCTTGGTCTGTTTTCCTCCTGGCGCGTGCTCGCGCACCGGGCAGAATGGAAGGTCCGCGTGGGCGTCGTGGATCTCCTTGGGATACTCGATGTCTACCTCCAGCAGGTATCCCTCAGATTCCTCGGAGTCCTCGCCGTCGGGTAGGGATGATACGTCGAGCGCGGCCACTGTCGCATCGTCCAGCCATCGAAACCCTCCTTTCGGCATAGCCTGCGACATCGCCCAGCCGTACAAGTTGTTGACGTCGAAGTACATTAGATACGTCGACGGCTTCGACTCGTCGTACATCCCAGCAGGCAGGTGCTTGTTGTTGGCTCGCGCGTACCTGTGCGAGCACTGGCTCAGACCGCCGCGTATGCCACGCTCCACGAACAGTAGCATGTCCACGTCCGTCAGAAGCTCTAATCGTACGCTGGTGTACTTGAGCATCGCGTCCCACGTGAAACTTGGTAGCGTGAAATAATGCGCGGGATCCAGATCGTAACTCGTGATACAGTCGGTGCGGAAACTTTCGAATACGTCGGTGAGTAACAGCACATCTGTTTTCAAATACAAATCACTGTACTCGCCCAATGTCTGCACGCGAAAAGAGTTCCACACGTTCACGGCGTGCGCGTAATCAGGCTCCGACGCGGCGCGATCGTTCAGCTGATTATAAAACGCTTCGCGAGATGGTAAACGCGTATCGTTCAATTTGGAGTACGACGATACATAGTCGTACGGGAAGACGCCCTTCCTGGTCAGGAGATCGAACTGATCGTCCGACAGGGATTGAAACTCGCGTCGTAGAATCGCGAGTCATTCTTTGCCGAGGTCCGAAGCGAGTTTCTCCAGACTAGCGGCCAAGAACTTCAACGAATCTATGAAACGAAACTTCAATCCCCTCTTCCAATCATTGTTCTCGGCGTCGATTCCCTTGACGTGTTTGGTGAACGATATGTACCGCTCCTTCGTCACTGGCAGCAGGTCGATCTGCCCCTCGAACGCGGACGCCAACTCCTTAATCACGAAACACTACCGGTATCGTGTACGATCTTTGGAATTGTAAGTTACACGACACGTGGGCCGCGCCTCGGTACTCGCCCGTCGAGTGGCAATTGTCGCGCACTTTTTTATTCCCATCGACGAACGGTTGTCCGCACACGTGACCCGCGATTGCTTCGTTAAAACTTTGCCACTGTTGATCCGTCAACGAGTTCATTGGTTTCGCGTTCCGCACCACGAATACGCATTGTCCGCAAAGTCTCGAAGTTCTTGCACGAACCATTTCACGCACTCGGTTTCGTGACGATACGCCCGATAACGGCACAGAGACGCGTCGGTGGAGCAATGGATGTAGTATCCCACGCTGTACGCTCTGTGCTGCTGGTACGCATACGTTCGACTCCGCTCCGCAGACTCGACGTCCTCCAGCATGCATTCGAAGTCTGCGTAGACGATGAATGGCGCTCGTTCCTTATGTTTGAAATTTTTGAATTGCAACCATTTATCCTCCGCGGACGGCAATTCAACGGCACACTCGTTCAGACGTTGGCAGTCCACGTTGTGCTTCGTCAATTGCTCGGACGAACGGAAGAAGTTGAAACATCTGCAACGATAATAGTATTAATAATAATCAAACAAAAAGAATAAATAGTATATATCAATTGAAAATTCCATATTTGACTCACCTTTCGCAAACGAATACTTGGCCATTGTGGTTGCTGAGTTGCTTCGATACGAGTCTTGACATGCTGCGAATGCACGTGAAATGATAATGTTGGGAGTCCTTGGGATCCTGCACCAGTAGCAGATTCGCGTGTTTCTCCCGCTTGTCCTCGGTCAAACGCAGAGGCGCGCAGCTTCCGTCGGACCACGTGTACACGTTTACGGACACGTTGTTCAACCTCTCGAACTTCGCCAGCTGGTTCAACGTTACGGGAAGAGTCATATCGTTCGTGCGAAGCACCTCCGAGTAGTGTGGGTACGATGCGACCCTATCCCCATGCGTTGCAGCAGGATACAAATTAGCGACGACTGACCACAAGAAGCACGCATTGTCTCTACTCTTTACGTTCACCACCGCCCTTTTAAGAATGACCTTGCGCGGAAGTGGTACGTCGCAGCCGGCTCGAAGTGGATTATGCTTATTAATATTCACTAGAATATTTAGCACAGCCTTTAGGGTCCATCCACTGTCGCGATCTTGAAACTCTTCGATCGCCACTAACGTGGGAGTGACCACACACCGCAAATACCACTCGCGCACGTTTGATGTCCTGAACAGTACGCGATTTCGCGTTCCGAAACTTTTCATGTCTGTATTCGCGTTTAACATAAACTCAGCGTTCAGGACTGTATTCACGGTCACACCAGAATGTTTTCTGATAGCGTCTGTCACGCGCGATAGCACCATTCGTCGGGCCCCCTCCAAAAATTGACGCGGATCGATGTAACCCACGTTAATGACCGCACCAGTCGAAATACGATTCCGAAACGCGGTTTCCACATCCTCCCATACGACCTTAGGTGTCGTCAACCGACCCGAAACCCCGAGTCCTACTCGCGAAAACCGTACCCGCACGATCGTACGTAATGTCTTGATACGCGCGATTAGCGATGCCAGACGCTGCTTCGATGCCATCGACACTCCTTCGCCGCACTGATACTCGATGATAAGTCGCAAGCACGTGTCGCACTGATTCACCCAGTCTCGGAATTCCGCAACACTGCGTAAAAGCCCAGATATCCGGGACAAAACCTCGTATGTGTCCATGAATACCTCCATGTTTACTTCTTCTGCTTTAATATTCAATTAAAAGGCACGCACTAGCAGGCACGAGTGGTTGATGCGACTCTTCCGCCTGATGCGGTTCTGATCCGGATATCGAAAACTTAGGGGAAGAATGATCGCGAAGATGTTTATCGAACGATTGCGTGGCTCTGATTGAATGTACTAACCACCTACCCTAGCCGAGATTCATGAGTCGTTATCGCTCCGAATTTTTTTCTTCGAACTCTCTTTTCTTCGAACTCTCTCATCCTCAACGTTTCAATCAGGTGACGTGATGTAGCGCTTGCTCGATGCGTTACCGCGCGTATTGAATTGCAGCTTTCATGATAAGTGTGTTTACACCCATCACGGTGGTCTCAATTTTCAAAATACGTTGGATGATGCCCGAATAATTATCGCGCTATACTTCCGTATGCATGTGATCGTGAAGCAGTCCCTTAAAATCAGTTTTCAAATGCTACTGCGGCGGTCAAGACGTACGTTACCGCGAGAAACGTTTTAAGAATTTATCATATCTAAGTCGCGTACCTTAATTGCAATTGCTTCGAAGTGAATCGCTTTTTGAAGTGGATTATTTTTGGAAGTGTATAATTTTGAAGGAGACTGCTTTTGAAGGATATCGTCAGTCGTTCAACGCACGGAAATACAAGCGATTATACCGTAAGTTTCCATTATCATATTTTAGTGAATCGTTGTGTTAGTAACTTTGAGAATTATAAGAAAAATTGGTTTCAGATTATGTCATTACCCGTGAATTTGAATCGTCCAGCTTCCGGTACGATCACCTCTGCTGTGATACCGATCCATACCTCTAGCCCGAAAGTATATGTTACGTGTCAGAATGTTGAGGTTCAAACCGAAGAAATTCGGAATGATATCGTCCACGAGGCTGAAGTTGCTCACGATGGCGATATTTTTTTTTAAAGTTTTTCATAATGCTGACACCGCAATTGATGAACCACCGAGTGATCATTACGGGGATGAGCAATTTTGGCTGAATCGACATGCTCAGCAGACGTACTTTTTAGATGACGACGATGATGATGATAATGATGTATATGGAAATATATATCAGCGGCATCGTGCGGGTGCTCCACAGAGCGTGGTTTGGCGAAACTGTGTCAATGCCAAAAAGATTAATTTTGACACAGTTTATGCGAATGCAGTATCGGGGCTTTACGCTTGCGATATTGCAATTCAGACTGAGCCCGAGCAAATTGACGATGACGCATTTTATGCCGATGGGGATGTATTCGGTGAAATCGTCGACGATGTCATTTTTATCGACGACGACGATAGTGCCCTATTTGCTGGCGATGTAGTCGAGTGGGAGAATTAAGTTTAATAAATTATTCAATCTTGAAAATCTTAATATTAATATGTCGGGTTTACTTACCTATCTTCCACCTTCCCTGTAAAGCGGTTGCGCTATTTAGATTAATCGTTCTCGAATAGTTATCGCGACAGCGCGTCGAATTACATTTCGTCGGTGGATGTTTATACGAGCGCGACGTTGCATTCTTTCATGAGATGGTTACGCTATTTAGGTTAATTAATCTCGAATAGTTATCGGTGTTGAATTATAGCATCCACGTTAGATCCTTTCGCGCCTTATCTTTCGCGCCTGCGCACCGATCCCCGCACACGCACGAAAATTCCGCGGTAACGATACGTGTTCAAAGTACCTTAATCATCCGGCAGATGGTGTCAATATAAAATGCGCGCGACGCCATTTGAAATTTGAAAATACATCCCCCTCTCTCCTGTGGCGTGTCCCTCTTACCCACGAACTCGGTCGACGCCATCTTGAAATCCTCCTCCCCTGTGACGTCACCCCCTCACCCACGAACGCGGTACCCCCTCCCCGCCTCACCGCCACACCCATCACGCGGAAGAGCGCGGTACCCCCTCCCCACCTCGCCCCCGCGCCAGCGGCCGGTACCCCCCGCACCGCCTCACCCCCTCGCCATCCATTTGGTCCAGAATTCCCTTACCTTACCTACTGCTATCGCAGTGTTTCCGCATATTCTATACACCAATCGCGGTATTGCCGGACACGACGGATTCCATCATCACAGTAACGTGCTGCCTGCACAATATGTTGCGTGACGAGTATATCCAGAATAACAGTGCAAATCACCAAAATTCCGAAGCGCTGTTGCCAACGGGCAATATGTTGCCGTTGGGTAGAGCAGGAGGCTGCGGGAATTTAGAAGGTTTCGAAGTACGTAATAAATTTCGAAGATATTTCAACGCGCCAGAAGAGTCTATAGAGTGGCAACAAAACTGTCTCGTAGTATAAACCGAGAACTATTTGCGTACTAAGTACGTGGCTCCCAAAAGCTATGAGCTCTATGTAGAGAACGTTTAAGGGGGTAGACACGGCACGTGACCTGGCCGATTTGGCCGGTCGGTATTACAGCAGGTTTTTTCTGCACAGAAATGGTAATACCGATAGATCGATGATTGCCCGGTAAACGCGAGAGGGAGCTGTTTGTTATTTCCGTATTCTATTCTGAATAAGGAAAGAAATTCTCAGCTGTTGCGTTGAACTTATAAAAATTTAAACGGAAAGTCGGCTGGTACAGGAAACGTAGAAAATTCATTGTACATTTTAATTACTTGAAATGTGCTTATGCTACAATATTCTACGTCAGCAGTAAGGAATTGTAAGTGAAAAGGGAAAATAGATGAGGGGATGTCCCCAGAAAATGAAGTTTGTGTGGTTAGACATTTTTTTACTAGCAAAGCACCGAAACAGAACATGAAATACACTTATTACACGTCCTATGCAGAAAGCAGTTATGAACAAACATTATATATAAAATTGTACGGAATCGATTGACGTCACTTTTGCAAAGATCTGATTAGAAATTGCAGAACTTCAGATTCGTCACTGCTTAGCGTGCAACATTGTATAGTCCCGCTGGTTTCGAGCGTCGAAGCCCACGAAATTCAGCGAGACACATGATTGTTGGCGAGCATCGCGTTTGACGACTCTAGCTAGAAAATCACGCCGTATGAATGCTAAGAAACGATAGTGTGAAGTGGCGTGCGTTTCAATTGCACATTGACAATATCGTAGAGTCTACGGCCTAGAATATTAGCTACGTATTACCATGTTCTTCACCAGAGCACTACATTAATGAATTAAAAAATAAATGAATAGGTCAATTAGTTAAAATTAATGAACTGTGCATGATTTTAATGACGCCTAATTTAATTGCACTTACAAACTGAATTACTAATTGTAATTAAAATAATTTTTTGACGTGCAACATGAAGCTGCGCACGCAAATGGTTGGGCTCGGATTATCGGGAAAAACCTACCTATCCCACCGTATTGCTTTCTCGCTGCGAGCGAGGACCTTCGGGCCCCAGTAGACCACCCGTTGACAGCCGAGAGCAATAAAACCGACGGGCCAGATAAAATGTTCATGTTTGATAAGTGTTGAGGAAAGTATTACCAATAGAGTTTTTAGGGTTTCTCGATGAAAATGATGTTAGATATGGAGGAATTCGGTCCATTGTTAGTCAACGTAGCGTGTGTCCTAATCATGTATTCATAAAAAAAAATAGACCGAATTGCTTTGCGTCTCGACTCATGTTCGTGGACATAAACTCACCAATCCATCGGTGGTAACACTCTTATCAAGGTGTAATGAGAAATATGAACATTTTCATATTCAGTACTGGATGACTCAAGTCGCTGTCGACCGAGGGTCTCTCGCTGGTGCGCTATTTTACTCGCACTCGATTTACGTCGTTCAATCTCCTTGTCAAGCGGTTCAGACGAGGGCCCTGATAAATGTGAATTTATTTGGGAAACCAAAGTCGCGTCATTCATGACACCTACTCGCGAACAGATATATGTATGTACAAGAAAAAGCAATTCAATTTCCCGATGACTTGAAGCAACATTTCAATAGGTAAATGCATGAAAAGGTGGGATCAGGAATTCCCAACCAATTGATGCATATGAAAGAACTGGAGATATTCAACAATAGTTTGTCGTCTAAATTTTACAATTAAAGTATTTGTTTGACATAAATATAAAGTTTGTCAGCAAAGTCTTTCTCGATTTGAGTTCTATATAAGGCTGACTTTCCTTCGCCATGAAAAGTCCCCTCTTGTCCTGCACGCTGGCAAGAAATCGACGCTCGAAACCAGCGGGGCCATACAATGTTGCGCGCTAAGCAGTGACAAATCTGCAGTTCTGCATTTCTAATCAGATCTTTGCGAAAGTGACGTCAGTCGATTCCTCATGTTTTCTCGATCAAATTGGCCCCAAGAATGATATAATTCGGACCAAAATTAAGGAAATTACGTGAAAAATTGTTTGCAGAATTGAAAGCCCGTTTCGTTAAAAATAGTCCGATTTAAATTATTTTCGGTCAATTTAATCGGGAGAATGCCAGGAATCCATTTGTGGCACTTTCAAATTGATACGATGAAAAATAAACAAATTCTGTTTCTTTATAATCGATGACACATCGCCGAGCACGGCGATCTCGCGCGGCTCGGGACACAAAGGTTCTCGTCAGTTATTCAAACTTCTAAGATCGTATTCAGATTCATTGGCCGGTGAGTTTCGTAACTAGGGGTGTGCGGTTACCCGATTTTTCGGGCTCGGGACGGGCCGGCAACTTTCGGGCGGGATCGGGCGGGGTCCCGATTCTTTCGTATTGCTCGAGATTCCGACAGTTTCGGGACCCCGAGACTCGATTCGGGCTACAAGCATAGCCGCCATGAGCGGACAATTTGAGTTCAGGTCGGCTCGTCAAAATTCGGACGCGATCGGACGATATCGTTACCAGTAATAGATTAAAATTATTACCTGAGAACATAGAAAAATGATGTTTCTTACACTTTAATTTGAAATAATAAAATATTCGCCTCATTCGAAACATCCAGGAAATATTCCTTTTTGTATGCTTATAGTTCGTACGTTTTCTATTTTAAATCTGAACCTATCCGGAAAAAGATAAAACATAAAGTACTAAGTGTGAAGTATATTTTATTCAGATTTTAAAATATTGTCGATATAAAAATAGTCTTCTTCCCAAGTTCTGAACATGGTATTTATTTAAGTACGTATATGGACGTATTCAGTATTCACAGACTATTTGGTAGCAATGAAAATACATATATATGTAAATAAATAATAAGATACAAATTATGATTCAACAGGAGACAGAAAGGTAAAAACTTATCACTCTGGTATCGATATAAATGATATACATAATTCTTTCCGTCTCGGTCCCCTCATAATAGCTGGCTTTCGAGCCGATCGCGTCCGAGTTTTGCCAAGCCGACCTGAAATCAAATTGCCCGCTCATGGCGGTCATGCTTGTAGCCCGAATCGAGTCTCGGGATCCCGAAACCGTCGGGATCTCGAGCAATACGAAAGTATCGGGACCCCGCCCGATCCCGCCCGAAATTTTCCGACCCGTCCCGAGGGCCGACAATCCGAGCCGCGGGACGATCCGCACACCCCTATTCGTAACGCGTATTCTCTCGTCATCGCAGAACACGAGTGAGCCAGAAGTGGTGGGGATAGCGCCAAGCTTCTGTCATGTATAGGCCAAACCGAGCTGCAGCGTAGAAATACATACATCAGAATAGGTGTGCCTCCGAAAAAATTCAGGAGCTTTATTGGTCAGAACATTGATTCTTTCTCGATAGCTTCATCTCGTATTTGTCTACGCATAACTTCGTGACGCACACAACTGCATATGTACTACGCTGACAATAAGAATAAATAACAGCCACACGGCTACGTTCAGACGGGGCCGAGCAGCATTCCCGTTACCCCACCATACCCTTCGGTGGCTAGGGAACTCCAACTGACAAATCCACGATCGTCAGATGGTGATGGCTGATTTCTCCGCGATCGCTGTTCTCGAAAACGAATCGACCGGCCAATATATTTGAATACGACCTTAGGATAAAGATATAATGAAAGATGAAAAATTATTAGAAGCCAAAGATGAAAGGCCTTCGAATAAACAAAGGAAACTAATAAATACCCGAAGCTAAATAGAATTTTAGAATTAGGTTACACACACCCTCCCCCCAAACCTCGTGTCGATCGGCCACTGGGGCCATTCGAAAGTATATTCTTTTAATTAAATAATGCCCATCTCTGCATAGGAACGTAAAGAATTACAAAAAAAATTAAGGAGTCAACTGTTGACCGATTTGGAGACTTTTCCTTGTTATATGTTATATACAATAGTCGGAAGAATAATAATAAAAGCAATAATTGCACATAATTGCTGTAACTTCCACATTCTGAAAATATGATATCAGTAAATCACTACTTCCAGTGTTATTAAAAAATTCCAATCTCTTTTTTTATTTGAAATAATGTGGCCATATAATTATAACATATATTCGGCAGCGGTGATGTATGTGGTACAGTAAAAGCGTGAATTTAGTAAATGTACACAGTTTCCTGCAGTTTCTAGTCAATGTATGCCTAGAATGCATATAATCTAAGCTACAATCGTTCAAAAATACACACATTGACTGTATCACGCTTTTGCTGTAGCACATGTATCCAGCTAACGCTTCAGTTTTGCTATGATTCCACGTTGGCAGTCCTCCCGAGTAGGCGCCATCTCGTGTCCACTAGCTCAACTAAATTTGTCACGTGACTTGCTCTGTATTATCGCCAATATGGCGGAACTCATATTTGGGAATTCAATCACGGGCTGACGCTTTTCGTCCTTATATGAGCAGATTTTGAGCTGGGTGAGGTCTCATTCGAAAGAGGAAGGTTCAGTGCAGGGCGCTCTGGTCATCGTTTGAGTCACAAAACTCTTTTAGTGACCTAAATATACTTGGATTCATGCGGGTGTATTTTGTCGAATTTTGCTCTACTTTGAATACTCGTATTATGAGACATCAACACAATTTCGTCGAACCATGACCAGAGCGCCCTGCACTGAACCTTCCTCTTTCGAATGACACCTCGCGCAGCCCAAAATTCGTTCATACAGTGTGTCCGCGGGAAAGCTAAACAGCCGGCTTCCTCCTAAACTATTGGAGATAAAAATATAAAAAAAATAGGGAATTGCATGGTTCGAGGGGGCAAATTAATTAGCACGAACGAATTTTCTTATCGATTATTATTTTAAAAGATACGATGGTCAAGTTCGGTTTTTCAAATGGAACTATTTTTTTTGAACACCTGAGTTGATAGTGCGTTCCAAGACAAATTCAACAAGCTTTAATGTATACACTTTATTTTCACTGGTTTTTAAGATATTGCGCTTGCAAATTTACTGATTTTCACTGGAAGAAAACTGTCTGGTATAGCACGGACCGGGGACGGTCTTACTGGTTCCACGGGTGACACTGCCTTTTGAAATAGATACCTACCTGCCAAAGGTCTACGCCAGGCCCAAAGGCTGGACAATTTTTTTCCGTCAGAAATGCTACTTAGGTAGGTACATCTGCGGTATATTTATTTCGCACTTGCTTCTACGCTCGGATGGCCGGTTCTTTTGGGAGGGATGCAAGTTCGATTGGTTAGGTTAGGAGGAGTGAAAGTTGCTAGACTAAATTTCAATCATAGGGAGCAGATTGTATCAGAACCATTCGGATTTGCATTCCTCACAAACGGCTGCTCTCTAGAAGAGGCCCTCTTCACAGCAATGCCCACCTTCTCTCGCACGGAATACGTTAACGCCTGCTTTTCTTCTGATATTGAAGCTCGTGTTTATACTCGAGAGGACCACGCGTCGACAGCGGGCTACCCCTTTTCTTCCTGTGTCTCTCCACGAGCCGTGCTGACGGTGGATTGTAGGAGCGTAGATATCTGGATGCCAGTTATTGAATTCAGGAGACGTTAGAAACATTTTATTACAAAACACACATGTACTATAATTAAAGTAAATCGTATTCCTCTCGGGCAGGAGTACTGATAATGATCGAACTTGCGCCCCACTTCGCGCAGACCAATTACACGGAGAGTAGTCGGGTCACACACTGCCCAAATGATACAGGGTAATTCTGGAGCAACGCCCGTCAAGGAGATGCGCTGGCACCCCGTGGCGAGGACAGACCTTCGCTGTGCCTCACCCGATTTTTATGGCTTTTTCCGGAAAAAGGTACGAATCCTGGGCCGAACGTAGCGAATTGAGGTCGAGCCCCCGCAGTCGAGGGTGAATTATCCATTTGAGCGTATTAAGAAACCCCTTTCTTCATCATATCGAAAGGGAAGTGACGCCAATGGATTCCTTATGTTTTTCTGACGAAAATCATACCAAATGTCATGCAAATCGGACTACTTTGACACAAGCTATTTGTATTCCCTATGTAAAAGTTGTCCGATTTACACGACATTTGTAATGATTTTCATCGGAAAACCCCAAGGAATCCATCGGCGACACTTCCATATCCATACGATAAGGAATAACGAATTGTTTTATTTCATAAAAAGGTAGGTACAGGCCGATTCTGGTGCTGCGCCCGTCACCCCGTGGCGAGGACAACACCCCGCAGTGCCCATAGAATTTTATGGCTCTTTTCGGAAAAAGGTACGAATCCTGGGCCGAACGTAACGAATTGAAGTCGACCCTCCGCAGTCGAGGGTGAATTATCCATTTGAGCGTATTAAGAAACCCCTTTCTTCATCGTATCGAAAGGGAAGTGACGCCAATGGATTCCTTATGTTTTTCTGACGAAAATCATACCAAATGTCATGCAAATCGGACTACTTTGACACAAGCAATTTGTATTCCTTATGTAAGAGTTGTCCGATTTCCACGACACTTGGCATGATTTTCATCGGAAATCCCCAAGGAATCTATCTGCGACACTTCCATATCCATACGATAAAAAATAAAGAATTATTTTATTTCCTAACCAGATACAGGGTAATTATGGAGCAACGCCCGTCAAGGAGATGCGGCGGCCTGGTACCCCGTGGCGAGGACAGTCCTTCGCTGTGCCTCACCCGATTTTTATGGCTTTTTCCGGAAAAAGGTACGAATCCTGGGCCGAACGTAACGAATTGAAGTCGACCCTCCGCTGTCGAGGGTGAAATATCCATTTGAGCGTATTAAGAAATTCTTTGCTTCGTCGTATCGAAAGGGAAGTGGTGCCAATGGATTCCTTATGTTTTTCTGACGAAAATCATACCAAATGTCATGCAAATCGGACTACTTTGACACAAGCTATTTGTATTCCTTATGTAAAAATAGTCCGATTTTCATGATGTTTGGCATGATTTTAATCGGGAGAACGCCCGGAATCCATTGGCGTCACTTCCCCATCGATACGATGAAGAAAAGAGTTTCTTAATACGCTCAAATGGATATTTCACCCTCGACAGCGGAGGGTCGACTTCAATTCGTTACGTTCGGCCCAGGATTCGTACCTTTTTCCGGAAAAAGCCATAAAAATCGGGTGAGGCACAGCGAAGGACTGTCCTCGCCACGGGGTACCAGGCCGCCGCATCTCCTTGACGGGCGTTGCTCCATAATTACCCTGTATCTGGTTAGGAAATAAAATAATTCTTTATTTTTTATCGTATGGATATGGAAGTGTCGCAGATAGATTCCTTGGGGATTTCCGATGAAAATCATGCCAAGTGTCGTGGAAATCGGACAACTCTTACATAAGGAATACAAATTGCTTGTGTCAAAGTAGTCCGATTTGCATGACATTTGGTATGATTTTCGTCAGAAAAACATAAGGAATCCATTGGCGTCACTTCCCTTTCGATACGATGAAGAAAGGGGTTTCTTAATACGCTCAAATGGATAATTCACCCTCGACTGCGGAGGGTCGACTTCAATTCGTTACGTTCGGCCCAGGATTCGTACCTTTTTCCGAAAAGAGCCATAAAATTCTATGGGCACTGCGGGGTGTTGTCCTCGCCACGGGGTGACGGGCGCAGCACCAGAATCGGCCTGTACCTACCTTTTTATGAAATAAAACAATTCGTTATTCCTTATCGTATGGATATGGAAGTGTCGCCGATGGATTCCTTGGGGTTTTCCGATGAAAATCATTACAAATGTCGTGTAAATCGGACAACTTTTACATAGGGAATACAAATAGCTTGTGTCAAAGTAGTCCGATTTGCATGACATTTGGTATGATTTTCGTCAGAAAAACATAAGGAATCCATTGGCGTCACTTCCCTTTCGATATGATGAAGAAAGGGGTTTCTTAATACGCTCAAATGGATAATTCACCCTCGACTGCGGGGGCTCGACCTCAATTCGCTACGTTCGGCCCAGGATTCGTACCTTTTTCCGGAAAAAGCCATAAAAATCGGGTGAGGCACAGCGAAGGTCTGTCCTCGCCACGGGGTGCCAGCGCATCTCCTTGACGGGCGTTGCTCCAGAATTACCCTGTATCATTTGGGCAGTGTGTGACCCGACTACTCTCCGTGTAATTGGTCTGCGCGAAGTGGGGCGCAAGTTCGATCATTATCAGTACTCCTGCCCGAGAGGAATACGATTTACTTTAATTATAGTACATGTGTGTTTTGTAATAAAATGTTTCTAACGTCTCCTGAATTCAATAACTGGCATCCAGATATCTACGCTCCTACAATCCACCGTCAGCACGGCTCGTGGAGAGACACAGGAAGAAAAGGGGTAGCCCGCTGTCGACGCGTGGTCCTCTCGAGTATAAACACGAGCTTCAATATCAGAAGAAAAGCAGGCGTTAACGTATTCCGTGCGAGAGAAGGTGGGCATTGCTGTGAAGAGGGCCTCTTCTAGAGAGCAGCCGTTTGTGAGGAATGCAAATCCGAATGGTTCTGATACAATCTGCTCCCTATGATTGAAATTTAGTCTAGCAACTTTCACTCCTCCTAACCTAACCAATCGAACTTGCATCCCTCCCAAAAGAACCGGCCATCCGAGCGTAGAAGCAAGTGCGAAATAAATATACCGCAGATGTACCTACCTAAGTAGCATTTCTGACGGAAAAAAATTGTCCAGCCTTTGGGCCTGGCGTAGACCTTTGGCAGGTAGGTATCTATTTCAAAAAGCAGTGTCACCCGTGGAACCAGTAAGACCGTCCCCGGTCCGTGCTATACCAGACAGTTTTCTTCCAGTGAAAATCAGTAAATTTGCAAGCGCAATATCTTAAAAACCAGTGAAAATAAAGTGTATACATTAAAGCTTATTGAATTTGTCTTGGAACGCACTATCAACTCAGGTGTTCAAAAAAAATAGTTCCATTTGAAAAACCGAACTTGACCATCGTATCTTTTAAAATAATAATCGATAAGAAAATTCGTTCGTGCTAATTAATTTGCCCCCTCGAACCATGCAATTCCCTATTTTTTTTATATTTTTATCTCCAATAGTTTAGGAGGAAGCCGGCTGTTTAGCTTTCCCGCGGACACACTGTATAAGGACGAAAAGCGTCAGCCCGCAAACCCATATTTCGGGCCACATTATGTGGGTATTACAGCGCGCTGCATTACCCGTGTCTACCCCCTTAACAGTAATGTTAAGGTAATTTTAAAATTTTTACATTAAAACTACATACCCAGTGTTTATGTATCATTGTGTAAATTAATTCATTTAATTGTGTATACAGGGTGTCCCAAAAATGCCGGAGTCCCTTGAGAGGGGTGACTCGTGGGGTGATTTGAAACAACTGTTTGCTTAGCGAAAATGTTCTTCGAGGCTTTGTTAACGAGATATTAACAAAAAACCCAAAACAATGAGATTGCGTGTCTGCCGATCTCCCGCAGTAGCGTGGCTACGCGCTGGACTTGTACTACGAACAAGCAAGTCAGTATTCATCGAAGGAAATTGCGTAAAATAACAGCTGGAAGACAAAAGGAACGATTCACCTGCAACTAAAAAACCTGCGTCACTGGATCACTGTATCGAGCCTAGTCATCGATGGACGCGCGTAGTGCACAACTAGTCTCAAGTATATGACCTAACCCAAGCGTAGCAGGTATATTAACGTCACAACCAAATTCTATATTGAAAAGTAATATTAGAATTTGCATTCGTAATTATTCAATTGCCAAGTTACTATTCGTTTTTATTTTTAATTAGTTTTTCCTTAATAATGTTTTAGATTTTTGGGCACTGGAATGTCTTTTCGAGCATTGGACATTGCATAATTTTGTGCTTTGTAAAGATAGCAGCAACGACAATGGCATATATACGCCACTGTATAGCTTGCCACGCTATAGACTCTTCTGGCGTGTTGAAATATTTTCGAAGTTTGGTCCGTACTTTGAAGCCTTCGAAATTTCTAAAGCCTCCTGCTCTACCCAAAGGGCAACATATTGCCCGCTGGCAACTGCGCTTCGGAATTTTGGTGATTTGCACTGTTATTCTGGATATATTCGTCACGCAACATATTGTGCAGGCAGCACGTTACTGTGATGATGGAATCCGTCGTGTCCGGCAAAACCGCGATTGGTGTATAGAATATGCAGAAACACTGCGATAGCAGTCCGAACGCATTCTCCGACAACCTTCGTGCTCTGCACAAACGATAATTGAAAATCTTTTTGGTCTCATCTTCTGCAGCTTGATTCTTCGGATACGGCTTCATCATGTGCTTCGTGAGTCTGAAGGCTTCGTCACCCACGATGACGTAGCTCTGTGAAGTTGGCACCCCCAAATTTGAAATTTAAAATAAACCCTATGGCATTCGTTTGTCCATCGTTTGTCCACGTTTGTCCAACAAAAATTTTCGTTTGTCCACCCTTCAAAAAAAAGTTATGAACAAAACAAAATTTTTCACCAGCACCCCCATGAAAACTTTTTAATAATTTGACGGGGGCAAATGATTGTCCATCGTTTGTCCACGTTTGTCCACCCAAAAATTTCGTTTGTCCACCCTTCAAAAAAAAGTTATGAACAAATTAAGAAAATTTGTCATCAACACCCTCCATGAAAACTTTTCAACTTTTTAAAAGAGGGATACGCGGACGGACCCACGTGCCACTGCTGAAATCGAAACAAATGCCTGCGATACTCTCGAGTTCTTTCCAGCCACGGAAAGTCAGTCATTGTTCACAGACCGTGAGATCGTGCGTTCATTTACGGTTTGTGAAGTAATTGTGAGAGTTATATTACTTACCGTTTTGCGATTTCATTGTGGTCATTTGTGACAAATGCCTAGAAAAGCACTGATACACTCCGGCGATATTCTGGACGTGTTACAGAAGTGCAAAAAGTGTGAAGTGTTCGATGAGAGCTACAAAGCGAAGTGTCGTTCAAATAAAGTGACGGGAAGAATTGTGTTCAAAATTGTTGGATAATATACCAGCAATCACCTTAAACTTCTACAGTAAGAACAATCGAATTTCACAATATATTCGAAAAAAAAGCGAAATTAAACGTGATTGCGTCTCCGGTACCCTTATTTTCGCCGATTTTATTTTTTACTTCGATTCTGGAGGGTGGACAAACGAAATCATGGGGTGGACAAACGTCTTCTACATCTAGACTACCGAACTGCATCGTTGGACAAACAATTCCAATGTTTAATTAATAAAAAATCGAACTTATACGCGACCGCTTCACTAGAACCCTTCTTTTTTTGCGATTTTTATTAATAATTCGATTCTGGAGGGTGGACAAACGAAATCATGGGGTGGACAAACGTCTTCTACATCTAGGCAACCGAACTGCATCGTTGGACAAACGATTCCAATATTTAATTAATAAAAAATCGAACTTTTACGCGGCCGCTTCAACCGTATCGTACTTCTTGGTTATTTTAATTAATAATTCGATTCTGGAGGGTGGACAAACGAAATCTTGGGGCGGACAAACGTCTTCTACATCTAGACAACCGAACTGCATGGTTGGACAAACGATTCCATTGTTTAATTAATAAAAAATCGAACTTAAACGCGATCGCTTCACCAGTACCCTTCTTTTTCGCGATTTTTATTAATAATTCGATTCTGGAGGGTGGACAAACGAAATCATGGGGTGGACAAACGTCTTCTACATCTAGACAACCGAACTGCATGGTTGGACAAACGATTCCATTGTTTAATTAATAAAAAATCGAACTTAAACGCGATCGCTTCACCAGTACCCTTCTTTTTCGCGATTTTTATTAATAATTCGATTCTGGAGGGTGGACAAACAAAATCATGGAGTGGACAAACGTCTTCTACATCTAGACTACCGAACTGCATCGTTGGACAAACGATTCCATTGTTTAATTAATAAAAAATCGAACTTATACGCGACCGCTTCACATGAAACCTTCTTTTTTCGCGATTTTTATTAATAATTCGATTCTGGAGGGTGGACAAACGAAATCTTGGGGTGGATAAACGTCTTCTACATCTAAACTACCGAACTGCATCGTTGGACAAACGATTCCATTGTTTAATTAATAAAAAATCGAACTTATACGCGACCGCTTCACATGAAACCTTCTTTTTTCGCCATTTTTATTAATAATTCGATTCTGAAGGGTGGACAAACGAAATCATGGGGGGGCAAACGTCTTCTACATCTAGACCACCGAACTGCATCGTTGGACAAACGATTCCAATGTTTAATTAATAAAAAATCGAACTTATACGCGATCGCTTCACCAATACCTTTGTTTTTCGCTATTTTAATTATTAATTCGATTCTGGAGGGTGGACAAACGAAATCTTGGGGTGGACAAGCGTCTTCTACATCTAGACTATCAAACTGCATCGTTGGACAAACGATTTAAATATTTAATTAATAAAAAATCGAACTTATATGCGGTCGCTTCAACCGTATCGTACTTCTCGGTTATTTTAATTAATAATTCGAGTCTGGAGGGTGGACAAACGAAATGTTGGGGTGGACAAACGTCTTCTACGCCTAGACTACCGAACTGCATCGTTGGACACACGATTCCATTGTTTAATTAATAAAAAATCGATTTTATACGCGACCGTTTCACACGAAACCTTCTTTTTTCGCGATTTTTATTAATAATTCGATTCT
The DNA here is from genome assembly GCA_947577245.1 of Andrena bucephala. Classification (NCBI taxonomy): domain Eukaryota; kingdom Metazoa; phylum Arthropoda; class Insecta; order Hymenoptera; family Andrenidae; genus Andrena; species Andrena bucephala. The sequence goes on along the minus strand of OX387718.1, from coordinate 19,893,245 downwards.
GGAGGGTGGACAAACGAAATCATGGGGTGGACAAATGTCTTCTACATCTAGACTACCAAACTGCATCGTTGGACAAACGATTCCATTGTTTAATTAATAAAAAATCGAACTTATACGCGACCGCTTCACATGAAACCTTCTTTTTTTGCGATTTTTATTAATAATTCGATTCTGAAGGGTGGACAAACGAAATCTTGGGGCGGACAAACGTCTTCTACATCTAGACTACGGAACTGCATGTTTGGACAAACGATTCCATGGTTTAATTATTAAAAAATCGAACTTATACGCGATCGCTTCACCAATACCTTTGTTTTTCGCTATTTTAATTATTAATTCGATTCTGGAGGGTGGACAAACGAAATCTTGGGGTGGACAAACGTCTTCTACATCTAGACTATCAAACTGCATCGTTGGACAAACGATTTAAGTATTTAATTAATAAAAAATCGAACTTTTACGCGGTCGCTTCAACCGTATCGTACTTCTCGGTTATTTGAATTAATAATTCGAGTCTGGAGGGTGGACAAACGAAATCTTGGGGCGGACAAACGTCTTCTACATCTAGACAACCGAACTGCATGGTTGGACAAACGATTCCATTGTTTAATTAATAAAAAATCGAACTTAAACGCGATCGCTTCACCAGTACCCTTCTTTTTCGCGATTTTTATTAATAATTCGATTCTGGAGGGTGGACAAACGAAATCATGGGGTGGACAAACGTCTTCTACATCTAGACAACCGAACTGCATGGTTGGACAAACGATTCCATTGTTTAATTAATAAAAAATCGAACTTAAACGCGATCGCTTCACCAGTACCCTTCTTTTTCGCGATTTTTATTAATAATTCGATTCTGGAGGGTGGACAAACAAAATCATGGAGTGGACAAACGTCTTCTACATCTAGACTACCGAACTGCATCGTTGGACAAACGATTCCATTGTTTAATTAATAAAAAATCGAACTTATACGCGACCGCTTCACATGAAACCTTCTTTTTTCGCGATTTTTATTAATAATTCGATTCTGGAGGGTGGACAAACGAAATCTTGGGGTGGATAAACGTCTTCTACATCTAAACTACCGAACTGCATCGTTGGACAAACGATTCCATTGTTTAATTAATAAAAAATCGAACTTATACGCGACCGCTTCACATGAAACCTTCTTTTTTCGCCATTTTTATTAATAATTCGATTCTGAAGGGTGGACAAACGAAATCATGGGGGGGCAAACGTCTTCTACATCTAGACCACCGAACTGCATCGTTGGACAAACGATTCCAATGTTTAATTAATAAAAAATCGAACTTATACGCGATCGCTTCACCAATACCTTTGTTTTTCGCTATTTTAATTATTAATTCGATTCTGGAGGGTGGACAAACGAAATCTTGGGGTGGACAAGCGTCTTCTACATCTAGACTATCAAACTGCATCGTTGGACAAACGATTTAAATATTTAATTAATAAAAAATCGAACTTATATGCGGTCGCTTCAACCGTATCGTACTTCTCGGTTATTTTAATTAATAATTCGAGTCTGGAGGGTGGACAAACGAAATGTTGGGGTGGACAAACGTCTTCTACGCCTAGACTACCGAACTGCATCGTTGGACACACGATTCCATTGTTTAATTAATAAAAAATCGATTTTATACGCGACCGTTTCACACGAAACCTTCTTTTTTCGCGATTTTTATTAATAATTCGATTCTGGAGGGTGGACAAACGAAATCATGGGGTGGACAAATGTCTTCTACATCTAGACTACCAAACTGCATCGTTGGACAAACGATTCCATTGTTTAATTAATAAAAAATCGAACTTATACGCGACCGCTTCACATGAAACCTTCTTTTTTTGCGATTTTTATTAATAATTCGATTCTGAAGGGTGGACAAACGAAATCTTGGGGCGGACAAACGTCTTCTACATCTAGACTACGGAACTGCATGTTTGGACAAACGATTCCATGGTTTAATTATTAAAAAATCGAACTTATACGCGATCGCTTCACCAATACCTTTGTTTTTCGCTATTTTAATTATTAATTCGATTCTGGAGGGTGGACAAACGAAATCTTGGGGTGGACAAACGTCTTCTACATCTAGACTATCAAACTGCATCGTTGGACAAACGATTTAAGTATTTAATTAATAAAAAATCGAACTTTTACGCGGTCGCTTCAACCGTATCGTACTTCTCGGTTATTTGAATTAATAATTCGAGTCTGGAGGGTGGACAAACGAAATCTTGGGGCGGACAAACGTCTTCTACATCTAGACTACCGAACTGCGTCGTTGGACAAACGATTCCATTGTTTAATTAATAAAAAATCGATTTTATACGCGACCGCTTCACATGAAACCTTCTTTTTTCGCGATTTTTATTAATAATTCGATTCTGGAGGTGGACAATCTTGGGGTGGACAAACGATGTTAGATCATGGACAATCGTATCCCTCTTTTAAAAAGTTGAAAAATGTTCATGGAGGGTGTTGATGACAAATTTTCTTAATTTGTTCATAACTTTTTTTTGAAGGGTGGACAATCGAAAATTTTTGTTGGAAAAACGTGGACAAACGATGGACAAACGAATGCCATAGAGTTTTTTTTAAATTCCAAATTTGGGGGTGGCAATTTCACAGAGCTCGATGACGTGTGGCACCACTATGCGAGATCCTGGCAGTGCCTTCGCAGTGGGAAAAGTTAATGTTCCCGTCCGAATCTGTCGACCCATCACCGATTTTTCTAATATCCCACTGTCCCCTTCTTTTCCATAGGACCCGACGTCAATTACAATAAATTTGTAGTCGGCATCGACTAGTGCTAATAGCACGATCAAGAAATAATTCTTGTAATTGAAATACAACGATCCGCTATTTTTCGGACAAGATACCCTAACGTGCTTCCCATCGATTACTCCGATGCAATTTGGGAAATTCCATTTTGCAGAGAATTGCTGTGCAATTTTTCTAAAATCCGAACCACCGGGCGGCGGCATAAATTTTGGGACTAATGTGCGGCATAGATGTTTAAGAGCATCTTTTACAATTGTGCCGATATACCCTGGCGAATTCTGAATGCAAATGACAGGGATTAGAATGATTCCCCAGAAGCCTGAAAAGTAATTTTTGAATCACCATTTGTAATTATTCAATTGCTAAGTTACTATTGGTTTTTTTAAATTAAGTTTTCTATATTTTATATAATGTTTTAGGTTTTTGGCCATTGGAATGTCCTTTCGAGCATTGGACACTACATAATTTGGTGCTTTGTGAAAATAGCAGCAGGGAGAATAGCATGTATACACAAAATATTTCACCGTCGGTCGTTATGCAAGACTGAATAAACAAGCTGTGGACATTTGCAACACATTCGTAGACTGGTTCATTTCGCCCGCTGGAGAAGTTCCTTGGCAATATGAAGCCATAATAAAATAATATTTTATTATTTGATGTATATATTTATATTATGTTATGATGTACAATGTTTTCTGAATTTTGAAATGTAAACTTTTAAAGTGCATTTCCACTATTGTAACTTGCTATTATATCTCTGGATGTGCTGCACGGTTTATAATGTTTTTGCTTTCAATCGATTCGCAAGGTAATAAGGAAAAAGAATATATAGAGGTGATTTCGTCATAAATCGATTGCTACACGAGATATCCCGAAAATAAAGAGATCAAGTTTGTGAATTTTCTGAAAAATTTGTTTTTTTCCTCTTAATCACAGTTCCTTTCAGTAAAAGATACGAGAGTTTAATTATACAGTAATCAAAAGGGTTCGAGTCATACGATAGCCATTGAAAAAAAACTTTATTCTGATTGGTTAAAAAATATATATTTATTTGGCAAGGTGAAGTTGAGTAATATTTTACTTCTATCGAATGAATGTTCTCTCTTAAAATTCATCTCGCTGCGCTCTGGCAGTACTTCACGCGAGGCAAAATCGCATCTCTCCCTTGTCACGGACAATACATTTTTCAACACCTGCATGGAAGGTGTGTTTTTGAAAGCCTGCTGGTGGATTTGCAAAAAAATATGCATGTTCGATTGCTTTTTTATTCTGTCGAAATTAATAAATACGTTTAAGTAATTAATAAATATATTTGAGCAATTAATAATTTAAGACTCTTGACAGAAATTTCCACGTAACCTTCTGCTACTTTGATAGAATTCCAACCACCAAATGTACACGAAACCATGTGTCATAAAGCATATGGCATAACGCCATATTCACTCAGCTCGCAAACTCAATTTCCCTTGTGAGCAAAGTAAAAACGCGAATACGCATGCGCGCAAACTCAAGTTCCCTTGGGAGCAAAGTAGAAAACGCGAATACGCATGCGCTACATCTAATTTTTTCACAGGACCCTTGAAATTGGCTATTTTGCTCTTGCTCAGCTGGCGTAAAAAACACCCATTTTCATGCAGGTGTTGAAAAAAAGACATTCCTAACGTTACAGTCACACTGAGTGAACGTAACCCACAGACTACCTTTGTAATGAGTGTACTCGACTGCTTCAGGCATACTAGCGATTCTCTGCGGAGGGGGGGGGGGATTTGTAGAAGAGGTATGGGGAACTCCCCATACTTTACCGTTTAGAATTGCCAGGTGTTTTCCGGGCGGACTGGATTAGCGTAACCCACTGTGGTGTCCGAGAGTTAATGAATTACTAATAAAAGAAGATTTTTATCTCAAATGACTGGTCTTTAATTTAAACAAAATGATATTCGCCTACTTTCCTTTACTATTCGACTTTTCCTTATAATTTGGAAACGAAAAGTTTCCCCAACATGCAACTTCAACCACTTAAAAGGGCATTAAATAAAGTATCAAATACAGTTAATCCTCGTTATAGCTCCGTTTTTACCATGCGTAGTACGCCCGGTGACTAACCCCCACCATTTCTTGGAATCCTTTAGTCGAGAGTGAGAGAACGAATGAGTCGACGGCAACTTCGTGTCAACTGTTTCATTCCCTCTCGCTCGCGCTTCGGTTTTCTCACTTGCGGCATCGGCCGCACAGAATAGTGTCCGCAACGCGTCGCACGCCCGCCGCCAGCTCCGTTCGTTGGGTTTAATACAAATGATTACTGTAAACAGTTTTCAATTTTTTTTTATCACGATTAAGTTAAAAATGGGAAAAAATAAATGTAAAAAATATTAAATTATACATTATTAGAAAGGAATAGTTTTATCATATTTTTTTGCGCAAATTTCATTCCGATATCTTAAAAGAAACAATCAAATGTCACTGACTTCTTCAATCCAGCCCACTGTGCCGTTATAAATCGGGCTAATTTTACACAAGCGATAAGGTAAAAAAATGCCTACTCCTTTTATGATTTGTAATGCTTCTGTAAAAGTAGTCCGAATTACATGACATTTGGTATGATTTTCATCAGAAAAACATAAGGAATCTATTCCTGTCACTCCCTTATCGATACGATAAACAATAAAGAATTTCTTAATACGCTGAAATGAATATTTCACCCTCGACTGTGGGTCGCCGATCTCGATTCGCTGGGGTCGGCCGAGGATTCATGCCCGTTTCAGAAATAAAATATTTCTTTATTCTTTATCGTATAGATATACAGGGTGTCCCACCTAAGACTGGACAACCGGTTTTCTCCTAAACTATTGGAGATAAAAATATAAAAAAAATAGGGAATTGCATGGTTCGAGGGGGCCAATTAATTAGCGCGAACGAATTTTTTTATCGATTATTATTTTAAAAGATACGATGGGCAAATTCGGTTTTTCAAATGGAACTATTTTTTTTTGAACACCTGAATTGATAGTGCGTTCCAAGACAAATTCAATAAGCTTCAATGTATACACTTTATTTTCACTGGTTTTTAAGATATTGCGCTTGCAAATTTACTGATTTTCACTGGAAGAAAACTGTCTGGTATAGCACGGACCGGGGACGGTTTTACTGGCTCCACGGGTGGCACTGCCTTTTGAAATAGATACCTACCTGCCAAAGGTCTACGCCAGGCCCAAAGGCTGGACAATTTTTTTCCGTCAGAAATGCTACTTAGGTAGGTACATCTGCGGTATCGAGAAGCGCACCGTTACTTTTATTTCGCACTTGCTTCTACGCTCGGATGGCCGGTTCTTTTGGGAGGGATGCAAGTTCGATTGGTTAGGTTAGGAGGAGTGAAAGTTGCTAGACTAAATTTCAATCATAGGGAGCAGATTGTATCAGAACCATTCGGATTTGCATTCCTCACAAACGGCTGCTCTCTTGAAGCATTGCTCTTCACAGCAATGCCCACCTTCTCTCGCACGGAATACGTTAACGCTTGCTTTTGTTCTGATATTGAAGCTCGTGTTTATACTCGAGAGGACCACGCGTCGACAGCGGGCTACCCCTTTTCTTCCTGTGCCTCTCCACGAGCCGTGTTGACGGTGGATTGTAGGAGCGTAGATATCTGGATGCCAGTTATTTAATTCAGGAGACGATAGAAACATTTGATTACAAAACACACATGTACTATAATTAAAGTAAATCGTATTCCTCTCGGGCAGGAGTACTGATAATGATCGAACTTGCGCCCCACTTCGCGCAGACCAATTACACGGAGGGTAGTCGGGTCACACACTGCCCAAATGATACAGGGTAATTCTGGAGCAACGCCCGTCAAGGAGATGCGCTGGTACCCCGTGACGAGGACAGACCTTCGCATTGCCTCACCCGATTTTTATGGTTTTTTTCCGGAAAAAGGTACGAATCCTAGGCCGAACGTAGCGAATTGAAGTCGACCCTCCGCAGTCGAGGGTGAATTATCCATTACAGCGTATTAAGAAACCCTTTTCTTCGTCGTATCGAAAGGGAAGTGGTGCCAATGGATTCCTTATGTTTTTCTGACGAAAATCATACCAAATGTCATGCAAATCGGACTACTTTGACACAAGCTATTTGTATTCCTTATGTAAGAGTTGTCCGACTTCCACGACACTTGGCATGATTTTCATCGGAAAACCCCAAGGAATCTATCAGCGACACTTCCATATCCATACGATAAGGAATAACGAATTGTTTTATTTCATAAAAAGGTAGGTACAGGCTGATTCTGGTGCTGCGCCCGTCACCCCGTGGCGAGGACAACACCCCGCAGTGCCCATAGAATTTTATGGCTATTCTCGGAAAAAGGTACGAATCCTGGGCCGAACGTAACGAATTGAAGTCGACCCTCCGCAGTCGAGGGTGAATTATCCATTTGAGCGTATTAAGAAACCCTTTTCTTCATCGTATCGAAAGGGAAGTGACGCCAATGGATTCCTTATGTTTTTCTGATGAAAATCATACCAAATGTCATACAAATCGCACTACTTTGACACAAGCAATGTGTATTCCTTATGTAAGAGTTGTCCGATTTCCACAACACTTGGTATGATTTTCATCGGAAATCCCCAAGGAATCCATCTGCGACACTTCCATATCCATACGATAAAGAATAAAGAATTATTTTATTTCCTAACCAGATACAGGGTAATTATGGAGCAACGCCCGTCAAGGAGATGCGGCGGCCTGGTACCCCGTGGCGAGGACAGCCCTTCGCAGTGCCTGACCGAATTTTATGGCTTTCCACCCGCGAAGGGGTTCGAGTGCTTAATAAGAAGTGAGAAACCTTCGACTTGCGCATTTCTCATCAGATCTTTGCAAAAACGACACCTACCGATTCCTTATGTTTCGTCGATGAAGCTGACACTAAGAACGACGTTATTCGGACCATAATGAAGGAAATTCCATGGAATATCGATTTATATCATTTGAAGCTGACTTGACTTGGTTAAAAATAGTCCGATTTACATGAAATTTGGTATGATTTTAATCGACGGAACGCCAGGAATCCATTGGCGCCACTTCCCCTTAGATACGATGAAGAAAAGAAGCAAACATTTGAAATCCTGAATATTTCTCACTTCTTAATGGTATTCCAAACCCTTCGAGGGTCGAAAGCCATAAAATTCGATGGGCACCGCGGGGTGTTGTCCTTGCCACGGGGTGACGGGCGTACCTCCAGAATTACCCTGATTAAATAGAGGTGGAGGATGCCACATCAGGTTACCAAAAACTAACCGGACTGATCGGCCGCGGTGTATTGCCAGAGTCGCGGTTTATGAGCGGATTTTCCGCGCGTCGGCGGTAGGCAACGTACATAGTATGGGTCCGAAGTCATCGTACGCACTACCCACCGACAGAACAATATACGGATTAACTCAGACTGGACAATGTCACCACGTTTTTTATTGGCCTTTACAAATTTGGCAAACAGATATTGTCGAAACGTTCTTGGAGAAATAATAAATTATCGATCGTAAAGAGCGAATGAATTTTCGTGTGGCTCTGAGTTTGCTTTTGTCCCGACGCACGCGAGAAAGATGCTCCAAATATAGGAATTGAAAAGTATTATCCACCGTCAATAGGCCTCGTGGAGAGACACAGTAAGAAAAGGGGTACACCGTTGAGTGCGCGTGGTTTCGCCTGCATCGTCCTCCTTTCAAATTAGAGACGAATTCCTTATCTCTCGAGTATAAATCCTTATCTCTCAAGTATAAACACGCGTTGGAATTTCAAATCTGGTTAGGAAATAAAATAATTCTTTATTTTTTATCGTATGGATATGGAAGTGTCGCAGATGGATTCCTTGGGGATTTCCGATGAAAATCATACCAAGTGTCGTGGAAATCGGACATCTCTTACATAAGGAATACAAATTGCTTGTGTCAAAGTAGTGCGATTTGTATGACATTTGGTATGATTTTCATCAGAAAAACATAAGGAATCCATTGGCGTCAATTCCCTTTCGATACGATGAAGAAAAGGGTTTCTTAATACGCGCAAATGGATAATTCACCCTCGACTGCGGAGTTTCGACTTCAATTCGTTACGTTCGGCCCAGGATTCGTACCTTTTTCCGAGAATAGCCATAAAATTCTATGGGCACTGCGGGGTGTTGTCCTCGCCACGGGGTGACGGGCGCAGCACCAGAATCAGCCAGTACCTACCTTTTTATGAAATAAAACAATTCGTTATTCCTTATTGTATGGATATGGAAGTGTCGCCGATGGATTCCTTGGGGTTTTCCGATGAAAATCATGCCAAGTGTCGTGGAAATCGGACAACTCTTACATAAGGAATACAAATAGCTTGTGTCAAAGTAGTCCGATTTGCATGACATTTGGTATGATTTTCGTCAGAAAAACATAAGGAATCCATTGGCACCACTTCCCATTCGATACGACGAAGAAAATAATTTCTTAATACGCTCAAATGGATATTTCACACTCGACTGCGGAGGGTCGATTTCAATTCGCTACGTCGGGCCCAGGATTCGTACCTTTTTCCGGAAAAAGTCATATAAATCGGGTGAGGCACAGCGAAGGGCTGTCCTCGCCACGGGGTACCAGGCCGCCGCATCTCCTTGACGGGCGTTGCTCCATAATTACCCTGTATCTGGTTAGGAAATAAAATAATTCTTTATTCTTTATCGTATGGATATGGAAGTGTCGCCGATGGATTCCTTGGGGTTTTCCGATGAAAATCATTACAAATGTCGTGTAAATCGGACAACTTTTACATAGGGAATACAAATAGCTTGTGTCAAAGTAGTCCGATTTGCATGACATTTGGTATGATTTTCGTCAGAAAAACATAAGGAATCCATTGGCGTCACTTCCCTTTCGATACGATGAAGAAAAGGGTTTCTTAATACGCTGTAATGGATAATTCACCCTCGACTGCGGAGGGTCGACTTCAATTCGCTACGTTCGACCCAGGATTCGTACCTTTTTCCGGAAAAAAACCATAAAAATCGGGTGAGGCAATGCGAAGGTCTGTCCTCGCCACGGGGTGCCAGCGCATCTCCTTGACGGGCGTTGCTACAGAATTACCCTGTATCATTTGGGCAGTGTGTGACCCGACTACCCTCCGTGTAATGGGTCTGCGCGAAGTGGGGCGCAAGTTCGATCATTATCAGTACTCATGCCCGAGAGGAATACGATTTACTTTAATTATAGTACATGTGCGTTTTGTAATAAAATGTTTCTATCGTCTCCTGAATTCAACAACTGGCATCCAGATATCTACGCTCCTACAATCCACCGTCAACACGGCTCGTGGAGAGACACAGGAAGAAAAGGGGTAGCCCGCTGTCGACGCGTGGTCTTCTCGAGTATAAACACGAGCTTCAATATCAGAACAAAAGCAAGCGTTAACGTATTCCGTGCGAGAGAAGGTGGGCATTGCTGTGAAGAGGGCCTCTTCAAGAGAGCAGCCGTTTGTGAGGAATGCAAATCCGAATGGTTCTGATACAATCTGCTCCCTATGATTGAAATTTATTCTAGCAACTTTCACTCCTCCTAACCTAACCAATCGAACTTGGTTCCCTCCCAAAAGAACCGGCCATCCGAGCGTAGAAGCAAGTGCGAAATAAAAGTAACGGTGCGCTTCTCGATCCCGCAGATGTACCTACCTAAGTAGCATTTCTGACGGAAAAAAATTGTCCAGCCTTTGGGTCTGGCGTAGACCTTTGGCAGGTAGGTATCTATTTCAAAAGGCAGTGCCACCCGTAGAGCCAGTAAGACCGTCCCCGGTCCGTGCTATACCAGACAGTTTTCTTCCAGTGAAAAGATCTGATGAGAAATGCGAAAATCCTGGACATTTCTTACTTCTTCTTGATGGTATTCAAACCCCTTCGAGGGTCGAAAGCCATAAAATTCGGTGTCGAAGACGGTCCTCGAGACCTCATACAACAATAGACCTTTTCATGTGCTCGAAAAGGGCCAGCGCGGCGCATCGTGAGGCCCTGGCGGCGACGCTTAGGTATAGGAAATACCATCTGCGGCCGCACGAAGAATCCTGCGGCGTGCTGAGGCGGTACCGCGCCGCTCGCCGCCGCGGCGAGCCGCGCATTGGAGATGGCACCTTAACGGCCACACGGTCCAACAAGCCGACGCCAGTGGCTCCGAAACGCCGGCCACCATCACCCAGCCCCAGCCCAGCAGCCAAACGGACGAACAACGCCCACGGACCCGGGCCTTCGTCCGCCGCCAGGTCGAGTCCAGTACGCGAGGAAGGTCGGCCGAACGAGGACGGATAGACAACGGTCGAATGGAGCCGTCTCCGGGAAGGACAGCAATTCCGAATCCACCAGAACGGCCCCACCATACATCTCCGTCGCCTAGCCGACCGCAACATTAAAATCAGATTAGGATAAGGTAGAATAAGGTAGCATAAGGTACAACAAAATAAGATAGGTTAAGAAAGATGTGCGAATAAAGGAATAAATAGAGAGAAAACGAAACACGCGTACCGCGCGTTATTACGTTCGCATCTCTCTCCTCAGAAAGAGGGGGATGTGACATAGCGTCCCAGCGCGAAGAATCGAGCGCGCGGCAGTGCGACCAGGAGTGAGCGAGAGGCCGAGCCCACGGGCGACCGTGGCCGACCGGAGCCGAATCGATCCGAAGCTCGCCGGTCTCGCGACTCGTCAGCGCAATGACGCTCACTCCCCACCACGCCGCTAGATCGCGTCGATTTCTCGCTGCTACAAATTTCCGCGAATTAGGACATAAACCCCGGTACCACCGAGACAAGGCAGTTCGAGTGGGGTTACGGATCCCCCACCATCAGCGCCTGAGCCGCCCGGAGCCTGCCGGCACTCGACCGCTGTACGCCGTGGCGTAAACATCCGATCCTCCACCGATCGAGACGCCAGGATATTGCCCGGTCTCGATCTCCGATCCTCCACCGATCGAGACGCCAGGATATTGCCCGGTCTCGATCTCCGATCCTCCACCGACCGAGACGCCAAGATATTGCCCGGTCTCGACCTCCGATCCGCCACCGATCGACAACGTCAGGATATTGCCCCGTTTCGTTCTCCAATCCTCCAACCGTTCGAGACGCCAGGATACTGCCCGGTCCCGATCTCCGTGCCTCCACCGATCGAGACGCAGGAGATTGCCCGGTCTCGACCACCGACCCTCCGCCTCACGGGACGCCGGAGACCGTCCAGCTTTCCCCATTGCACCGCTCACCATACGTAACCAGCGACCAAGCATTAGCGACGGAATACAGCCTGTACGCGAAGCTATCAGAAAACGTGTAATTACTGTAAATAATACTTAATGGAAATAAAGGATTAAGATACGTGAACCCGAGTCGGTTTCTTAGAACCCTGGCATACCGGCTGAGTCGGACAACACCGATCCTTATCACCGGAGTGACGTACCTCACAACGTTTATCAGCGATTTTTTAAATCTGTCAAGGCAGCTAATACGGATCACAAAAATGAAAATGTCCAAAAGAAAGCGAATTTTGAATGGCATGAAGCAAAAAAACGTTTTGTTGATGATAAAAAAGAATTTGTAGACTTTATAAAAAGTCGTACTGACTTTTACAATACTCAAAATAAACAGAAAAAATTAGTATTCTAACATATTTTACGAAGGTAAGTAGAAATACAGTATCTGATCAAATTTTTAATTATAAATATTCTTGAAAAATGATTAACACTGTCACGTCCTGAGTTGCCGGTCCTCAGGACGAGGAGGAGTTCTTGTCCTGTCGCCTCCGGACGTAACCGTAACACCTAAGGCCGGCCGGGTTACGCCGCAATGGAGTACTGTGCGGGGCGGGTGGATTGTCTTTAAAAGATCGAGGAGGAAAAGAAGAGGTGTTTCGTCTTGGGGCCGTCAGTCAGACTCATCAGTAGGGCTATAACAGACGGCCCCTGCCCTAGACACACACGGGGACACAGAGGATGTAATTTCGGAACTTGTATATATACGAATGGATGGGGGATTCAGAACTAGCAAGAAGATTAGACCTCTGGTGGCGCTCGCCGACACTAAGTCGCGATACCGGGGTGGGGCCGGGACGTCACAAACACATTACATATAAATTCTACATTGCATACGCGATCGCAGAAAAAAGATAGTTAGAAATTTTAAATATAGATCTTTTTACAAAATTAATACCGTATATCCAATAAACTTACTAAATAATCTAATGTTTCGAAACGTTGGAACTAAACGATGTTCTCTACGTTAAAAAACGTGAATAAGAAAAATTACATTCTTTTAATATTTAAAAATAAATATACTATGTGTAATTTAATCATTTCACTCGTTATCTTTAAAAAACAAGATTATCGATTAATTAAAGATGAAATGTTTTTTAATATATTTTCAACTATAGTTCCTTTAAAAATCATTTTACTTGTGTTCCATACAAATTGATTATAATTTTGTTTAACTATGTATTTTAAAGAAATAAAAATAATTGTCTTTCAAATTTAATATTTTCAATTTTTTAAGGCTCAACACACATCTAAACAACAAAGTACTCTCGACAATGAAAGTGCTCTCGATAAAGAAACTGCTGTCGATAAACAAATTACTCTCGAAAAACAAATTACTCTTGATAATCCACTACAGGAAGGTTCTAAGGAAAATTTTAACGATTCATTAGCTCCTTCCAACATTCTAAAGAGACACTATCCAAAGCCTGCTCATGATGTGGTCACCAAAACAGTTCAAATCTTGGAAAATAAATTGAATGTTCAAATACTCGCCCGACATGCCAATCTCGGAGGTAACACATCTCAAAGTGACATAAAGAAAACTAAAAGGCATTTAGCAGATGTGCAAAAAGAATTAAAAAATAAACTACGAAATGCAGAATACCAGCAGAAATTTAGGTTAAACCATAAACAAAAATTAATTCAAATTTGTACTTCTAATGCGACCGCTGCTTCAGTTTTAAACATTCGTGAAAATGTTGGAAGACCTCAGGTAGAGGAGGACCAGCCAGAGATTTTCAAAGTAATTTTAGAATTAGCAAGTTTCGGTGGAGCTACACACGAACGCCGTCGAACGGAAGAAGTGAGATCTTGCAAAACGTTAGATGATTTGCATGAATAGCTCCTAAAGATGGGATTTAATTTATCGAGAAATGCGGCATACTTAAGACTTCTACCTAGAAATTCAAAAACGCTAGAAGGAAAGAGGCATGTTACTACGGTTCCGGTAAGACTTTGCAGGGCCCAAAACGATAGCCACAAATCACACGCTGATGGTCAATTTTGTAATGCATCTGTTACGTCCCTACTTCTATTCGGACCGCGATTTTGGGGGAGTTTATTTTTCCGATCCGCTTTCGACCTAGTCCAGGGACCTTACGCTCTGAGATAGTTGAGTACAAGATTTTAAAGGTATTAATGCGGGATTTTATACTGCCTACCTTTTATTGATCGATCAATATGAGTCGCCAGGGAATTGGTAACTCCGATATCCCGTCGATCTCTGGAGCGGGGTGGGTTTTCGCCTGAACCCAAGGTGCGGCGTTGATTATTTTTCCTTGTATTAGAGTACTGGTAATGGTAGGTGAGGTGTAGACTCCCAACAAAGTTTCTGGGGCAGCCGGGACACACTTGTAATTATAATTTAATCGTCTAAGTTGCACCTTTCGCCCGGCTCGATTGCTTTTGGGCATAACTGGGGACTAATTAAATCTTTTAGTTTTTAATCGAGTGGAACCTGGTTTGCGCTTGACTCCAGAGGACACTGTAACGAGTTATTGTCGGTAGGACGACGATCTTGCCCCCCACCGCGAGCCCGACCGCGACAACACGCACCGTGCTCTGCCAACGGTCTTGCCCCCCACCACTCGTCCGCGGGTACCGAGAATCGGCGCGAGATGGGTACGCGACGTATGTCCTTCTCGCTGCCGAAATCCGCGGACGAGGACATATAGGCCGAGGGCATAGGCCTATTTGGCAGAGACCGCCTAGAACGAGCGTACAAACCAGTACAACTCTCCCGGAGACCTCCTGTGCGATTCCACGTTCTTGTGTAGAAACACTCGTTCTTGCGAAAGCCAAGCGCCCGTGATTCACATTAGTTCTCGTGTGTCGACAGACTGAGTCTCTGTGCATTTTTGAATTTGCCCCCTCCTCGGTTCCCAGAAGGACAGCGTGAGCCATCCTCTGGACGCAGGCCGTCACCACTTATCGATCTTCCGAACAGATTTATCTCCGTTCTCGAGAGCGTCCTTACAGTCTCCGATTCACCCACGGGTTGTGCCCACCGGGTGACCGGACTCAAGACTCTCCGACCAGGGTCTAACGGCAGGGCTTGCCCGCCAAGACACCGAACGGTCAAATCGTCTATCCCCTCCCCCCTTCGCCGCCTCGTCGCCGATTTAATACGCGCTGCGATACACACCGAACCGTGCGCCGCGGTACACACCGACTCTCGCGCCGCGATACACACCGAACCGTGCGCCGCGCTACACCCCGAACCGCGCGCCGCGATACACACCGGGACCCGGGATAATCTAAGCCGTACATACTCTGTGTGCCAGCATAGACCTGGCCGGGACATATTGTATATAGCTCTAAGGTTTAATAAATAGTCGTACTCCACTCTACCTAAGCGTATAATCATTCGATCGGCGGCCCTGGACCACCGTCCTGAGCTGGCGACACGGTACCTCCACCGTCCCACCGGTAACCCCGTGTTCTACGGTTACAACACGGTGGGCAGCTATCTGCGCGCCAGTGATTCCGAAAATCAGTTCAAACGTAGTTCATTAGTTATTCAATTTTTATGATTTGAAAGAATCAATTAGTATTAAATTGACCGCGTGAACAGATTGACCTCTAGTATCTAGCGACATAGTGGGAAGCTGACTGCTCGCCGATAACGCTTTCAACGGAGGAAAATCTGTTTTTCTTTATTCTCATTTCTACGGTGGTGCCTTAATAAAACTCCGAAATGCCCAAAAGTGTAAGAACAAACTGGTAAAACATTTGAAACACACGAAATATGATTTTAACACTTTTATTAATAAAAAAAATAACTTCACTTACAACTGTCACTTGTTTGGATTTTGACACTTTTACAAGTTTTTGATATTGAATACAGTTTTTAATTACTTGGTTAGTATAATGATGTAACAATACTTTTATGCTTTTTATAATATGGTAAACTTTTTATAATATGGTAAACTTTTTATAATATGGCAATCTTTTTATAATATGGTAATGTTAATGATTAATTAATTACTTAATGAGCTCCGCGGGTGGTCCGATCCCTTTTTATAGGGCAGTCGGTCACTCCTTCTCTATGATTTGTCACATGACAAATCATAGGTGGGAGACCCCATCCCACAGCCTCTACCTGGAATCTTCAAGGAAGAATCTTCCCATCGTTCTAGTCCAAGATTTTTGTTTACTACTTAGGCACGTTCCATTCTTGACTAATGCCAGTAGCGACGATAGCAAGATCCTTACATTAATTCGCATTTGATTTATATGTTATTTGTTTACAATACATTTGTACGATCGGTTTCGTACAGCTTATTTACTAGGGGTTGAAGTTAAACATATTATTTTGGAGATTGGTTTACGGGAAATAACGGGAGGGCAATCTTCTAGCGAGGACCAGGGGCACAACTCCGCGAAGGTAGTGTCGTCTCCGCTGGTTAATATGGGCCTGTGTACCACGCTGGACATCAGCTGGTGTTCACTGGGCCTTCTTGGTGTTTGTGCGGTCAGCTACCTGGTATACAGCTAGCTGTCCGCCACCTCCTCGATCTGGCTGTCCTGCTCGCTGCCGTCCGTGTTTTCTTCGCTCGATCTCTTCTTATCGTTGTTTATAGTAATAATGCCGTGTCGGCTATTTGTTGCATAATATTTGTATAATATTCATATGAGGTGGTTACAATACCTCAGAGTACGAAATAGTAAGTATATTGATTTAAAAGGTTAATTAATATTAGACTCCACGTCGCGGGACGTGACAGCATCAATTCGCTATTTATGCATTAATGCTCGGCATCAATTTTTTGGCATCAATGCTCGAATCTCAGCAGGTGGCATTTATCTCCCAGGATGACAAGGCGAGAGTGCCCCTTCGCTTAAAAGCTGCACAAAAGCAGTCCCCAGTCCTTATGCACGTGGAATATAGAGTTATACTTCCTGACCATGATTGGGTCATAGCCAAGAAGCATAAGCTTATTCCCGCTGTTTATGCAGTGATAGTTATTAAACCGCAAGGATTGGGACACCCGGAAGCTGCATCCTACTCAGGACCTACTTATATTGCGATAAGAAGTGTGTTTGGGAATGCATTAGTTCCCAAAGCCGCCACTCTCACTCTCGGCGCAGCACCTCTCGGACTCAGCTCAGCGTCACAGATCTACGGTCGATCCGCCAATCGAAGACGCTGAGCGACAGTCAATCACCAATCATCGACGCTCCGCGACCGTCGATCATCCAATCAGCACAACGCTTGACGCTGTTCCAGTCGGTTCAAGAATACGTATCAACTAATCACTTCTCATCACATTTATCGATCACCAATCAGATTTTCCCACGTCCGTCGATCTTCGAGACTGTTCGAGACGACGCCGGTAACGGAAATTATCATCTATCTTAGAAGCTGTCTTGTTCTCCGTGCGTGCATAGAAGGACGTGTTGCGTGCAATTTACTTTTCTGTGCCACACTTTGTGCTTTTCTCACCTTCGAGTATCGGTAAACTCACTCTCATTGTCTGTTCAGCGAACAGTACTCATTTCAGTGGAACACTCACGCCCTTGCAATTAAGCTAATTGCAAGGCAGCCACGTGGTGCATCCACGCGGTGGCATTGCGTTGCTTAAGTACATTTCTCATTCTCACATTACTCAGTGTATACTCATACTCATCGGCTCATCGAGTCTTTTAAATAAAGTGACTTGTGATTTTCTCATAAACTGTGCCTTTTCACCGTCGGTCCTAACCTCACTCCCAACCGGCGTGCTCACCGCAGACAATCTCAAACACAGAGAGATTGGTCATAAGTGTTCCGATGAAGCTAGTTCCCTTGTCTGTTAGTATTGCGCGAGGTGTACCGTAAATTGCGATGAAATGTCTAGCGAAAGCATCTGCAATTGTAGCAGCTCGAATGTTAGGTATTGCTACAGCTACGCAATATTTTGTTAGATTATCTTGAATGGTGAGAATGTGTCTGTTCCCGCTGGGTGTAATTGGTAAAGGTCCTACTGTATCCAAGGAAATTTTGTCAAAGGCTCCTATAGGTGTGTCGGTGATCAACATCGGTTCGAGACGACCCATACCGGAAGTCTGATTGTCCAACGGTCATCAATCTTGTTCATGTAGCGTGATAGAAAAGACGTGTCGCGTGCGATATAGTGTTTTCATAATCAACTCGTGAATTCTCAATCCATCTCTGCTCAATGTAATCGCTCAATGAGAGTCTCAAGCTCAGTGCATTCAATTGTTCTCGGAACGGCTCATATCACATTTGTATCAATCATTGTGTTAATTGTGGATCGATCGTGTGTGAGTTTTGTGCATAGCGTCGCTATCACGCGTGCTCACTACGTGCTGTTTTAAGGAGGCTCGCGGGCTCATTTTGTACACTTAAACTCACATCAAACTGTTCGTGCTCATCCTACAAGTATTTTAAATAAACTCGACGCTACTCATTTTAAGTGCTGTGTTGTGTGCACCTTTTCACCGTCGTTCCTAACCTCACTCGCATCCAGCGCGCTCAACCTAGTCAATTCTCAAACAAAGTGGGAAACACGACTCCTCAACTGTAGCGAATCACGCCGCTGATTTTAAACGCTTGTTGGAGCTACAGGAGTTTGAAAGCATTCTGAAATTCCGAAATCGTATTAAACCAATAATTATTATCTCTTCCGACGGAGGACCTGACGAGAATCCAAGGTTTCCGAAGGTAATTGCATTTGCAATTCAACATTTCAAGGATTATGACTTAGATGCGATATTTGTTGTCACTAATCCCAAATTCCAAACAGATCCAAACAGCGAAAGAAGTACGATTGGTCCTAACCTAATCAATCGGACCTGCATCCCTTCCGCACGGAATACGTCAACGCATGTTTATACTCGAGAGCCAAAGGATCTGTTTGGAATTTGTACTGAGGACGACGCAGGCGGGACCACGCGCAGTCAGCGGACTACCCCTTTTCTTCCAGTTTCTCTCCGCGAGGCGTATTGATGTTGGATAATAATCTTAAATTTCTAGTTCTCCAAAATTAATCAGGCTGATCGGCCAGAGCATTTCGCCAGGGTCGCGGTTTATGACCGTATTGTCCCGCTAGTCGGCGGTAGAGAACGGATTTCTATAGTCTTGGATAATTTATTTATTTATTTAATTAACATCAACGGTCGAAACTATTCCATATAATACATATACAGTGTGTCCGCGGGAAAGCTAAACAGCCGGCTTCCTCCTAAACTATTGGAGATAAAAATATAAAAAAAATAGGGAATTGCATGGTTCGAGGGGGCAAATTAATTAGCGCGAACGAATTTTTTTATCGATTATTATTTTAAAAGATACGATGGTCAAGTTCGGTTTTTCAAATGGAACTATTTTTTTTGAATACCTGAGTTGATAGTGCGTTCCAAGACAAATTCAATAAGCTTTAATGTATACACTTTATTTTCACTGGTTTTTAAGATATTGCGCTTGCAAATTTACTGATTTTCACTGGAAGAAAACTGTCTGGTATAGCACGGACCGGGGACGGTCTTACTGGATCCACGGGTGACACTGCCTTTTGAAATAGATACCTACCTGCCAAAGGTCTACGCCAGGCCCAAAGGCTGGACAATTTTTTTCCGTCAGAAATGCTACTTAGGTAGGTACATCTGCGGTATATTTATTTCGCACTTGCTTCTACGCTCGGATGGCCGGTTCTTTTGGGAGGGATGCAAGTTCGATTGGTTAGGTTAGGAGGAGTGAAAGTTGCTAGACTAAATTTCAATCATAGGGAGCAGATTGTATCAGAACCATTCGGATTTGCATTCCTCACAAACGGCTGCTCTCTTGAAGCATTGCTCTTCACAGCAATGCCCACCTTCTCTCGCACGGAATACGTTAACGCTTGCTTTTGTTCTGATATTGAAGCTCGTGTTTATACTCGAGAGGACCACGCGTCGACAGCGGGCTACCCCTTTTCTTCCTGTGTCTCTCCACGAGCGTAGATATCTGGATGCCAGTTATTGAATTCAGGAGACGATGGAAACATTTTATTACAAAACACACATGTACTATAATTAAAGTAAATCGTATTCCTCTCGGGCAGGAGTACTGATAATGATCGAACTTGCGCTCCACTTCGCGCAGACCAATTACACGGAGGGTAGTCGGGTCACACACTGCCCAAATGATACAGGGTAATTCTGGAGCAACGCCCGTCAAGGAGATGCGCTGGCACCCCGTGGCGAGGACAGACCTTCGCTGTGCCTCACCCGATTTTTATGGCTTTTTTTCCGGAAAAATGTACGAATCCTGGGTCGAACGTAGCGAATTGAAGTCGACCCTCCGCAGTCGAGGGTGAATTATCCATTACAGCGTATTAAGAAACCATTTTCTTCATCGTATCGAAAGGGAAGTGACGCCAATGGATTCCTTATGTTTTTCTGACGAAAATCATACCAAATGTCATGCAAATCGGACTACTTTGACACAAGCTATTTGTATTCCCTATGTAAAAGTTGTCCGATTTACACGACATTTGTAATGATTTTCATCGGAAAACCCCAAGGAATCCATCGGCGACACTTCCATATCCATACGATAAGGAATAACGAATTGTTTTATTTCATAAAAAGGTAGGTACAGGCCGATTCTGGTGCTGCGCCCGTCACCCCGTGGCGAGGACAACACCCCGCAGTGCCCATAGAATTTTATGGCTCTTTTCGGAAAAAGGTACGAATCCTGGGCCGAACGTAACGAATTGAAGTCGACCCTCCGCAGTCGAGGGTGAATTATCGATTTGAGCGTATTAAGAAACCCCTTTCTTCATCGTATCGAAAGGGAAGTGACGTCAATGGATTCCTTATGTTTTTCTGACGAAAATCATACCAAATGTCATGCAAATCGGACTACTTTGACACAAGCAATTTGTATTCCTTATGTAAGAGTTGTCCGATTTCCACGACACTTGGCATGATTTTCATCGGAAATCCCCAAGGAATCTATCTGCGACACTTCCATATCCATACGATAAAAAATAAAGAATTATTTTATTTCCTAACCAGATACAGGGTAATTATGGAGCAACGCCCGTCAAGGAGATGCGGCGGCCTGGTACCCCGTGGCGAGGACAGTCCTTCGCTGTGCCTCACCCGATTTTTATGGCTTTTTCCGGAAAAAGGTACGAATCCTGGGCCGAACGTAGCGAATTGAGGTCGAGCCCCCGCAGTCGAGGGTGAAATATCCATTTGAGCGTATTAAGAAATTCTTTGCTTCGTCGTATCGAAAGGGAAGTGGTGCCAATGGATTCCTTATGTTTTTCTGACGAAAATCATACCAAATGTCATGCAAATCGGACTACTTTGACACAAGCTATTTGTATTCCTTATGTAAAAATAGTCCGATTTTCATGATGTTTGGCATGATTTTAATCGGGAGAACGCCCGGAATCCATTGGCGTCACTTCCCCTTCGATACGATGAAGAAAAGAGTTTCTTAATACGCTCAAATGGATATTTCACCCTCGACAGCGGAGGGTCGACTTCAATTCGTTACGTTCGGCCCAGGATTCGTACCTTTTTCCGAAAAGAGCCATAAAATTCTATGGTCACTGCGGGGTGTTGTCCTCGCCACGGGGTGACGGGCGCAGCACCAGAATCAGCCTGTACCTACCTTTTAAAGAAATAAAACAATTCGTTATTCCCTATCGTATGGATATGGAAGTGTCGCCGATGGATTCCTTGGGGTTTTCCGATGAAAATCATTACAAATGTCGTGTAAATCGGACAACTTTTACATAGGGAATACAAATAGCTTGTGTCAAAGTAATCCGATTTGCATGACATTTGGTATGATTTTCATCAGAAAAACATAAGGAATCCATTGGCGTCACTTCCCTTTCGATACGATGAAGAAAAGGGTTTCTTAATACGCTGTAATGGATAATTCACCCTCGACTGCGGAGGGTCGACTTCAATTCGCTACGTTCGACCCAGGATTCGTACCTTTTTCCGGAAAAAAAGCCATAAAAATCGGGTGAGGCACAGCGAAGGTCTGTCCTCGCCACGGGGTGCCAGCGCATCTCCTTGACGGGCGTTGCTCCAGAATTACCCTGTATCATTTGGGCAGTGTGTGACCCGACTACCCTCCGTGTAATTGGTCTGCGCGAAGTGGGGCGCAAGTTCGATCATTATCAGTACTCCTGCCCGAGAGGAGTACGATTTACTTTAATTATAGTACATGTGTGTTTTGTAATAAAATGTTTCCATCGTCTCCTGAATTCAATAACTGGCATCCAGATATCTACGCTCCTACAATCCACCGTCAGCACGGCTCGTGGAGAGACACAGGAAGAAAAGGGGTATCCCGCTGTCGACGCGTGGTCCTCTCGAGTATAAACACGAGCTTCAATATCAGAAGAAAAGCAAGCGTTAACGTATTCCGTGCGAGAGAAGGTGGGCATTGCTGTGAAGAGGGCCTCTTCAAGAGAGCAGCCGTTTGTGAGGAATGCAAATCCGAATGGTTCTGATACAATCTGCTCCCTATGATTGAAATTTAGTCTAGCAACTTTCACTCCTCCTAACCTAACCAATCGAACTTGCATCCCTCCCAAAAGAACCGGCCATCCGAGCGTAGAAGCAAGTGCGAAATAAATATACCGCAGATGTACCTACCTAAGTAGCATTTCTGACGGAAAAAAATTGTCCAGCCTTTGGGCCTGGCGTAGACCTTTGGCAGGTAGGTATCTATTTCAAAAGGCAGTGTCACCCGTGGATCCAGTAAGACCGTCCCCGGTCCGTGCTATACCAGACAGTTTTCTTCCAGTGAAAATCAGTAAATTTGCAAGCGCAATATCTTAAAAACCAGTGAAAATAAAGTGTATACATTAAAGCTTATTGAATTTGTCTTGGAACGCACTATCAACTCAGGTATTCAAAAAAAATAGTTCCATTTGAAAAACCGAACTTGACCATCGTATCTTTTAAAATAATAATCGATAAAAAAATTCGTTCGCGCTAATTAATTTGCCCCCTCGAACCATGCAATTCCCTATTTTTTTTATATTTTTATCTCCAATAGTTTAGGAGGAAGCCGGCTGTTTAGCTTTCCCGCGGACACACTGTACAACAAAATGACGTAAGGTAGAGACATCGATAATGCAGGACAAGAAGATAACACGTTAATAACGAAACAAAAACAGCAAAAATGTGTCTAGTGAGCGCGTTACCTAGCTACGGTGCAAGAGTTCCCGGTATGCATTGGCTCTGAACCCGCAAATGGATCCTGAAAAAAGTCCAAGTTTCTAAAGAATGCGTTTCCAAGGACGCAGATCCTATAAAGCGGGTCGCTTGCGCAAAATCTCGTGGTATACTGATGCGGGTTAAATAGAAGTGGACTCCTGGTAGGGTAGCCTGGCGCGTTAAATTGAATTAAACTAGTAATGGGCGGGTTATCCACTTTACCATTGATAACCTTAAATAAAAATAACAGGTCTGCCACGACCCTTCGCATCTCGAGAGTAGCCAGGCCCAGTGACCTCATTATCGGAGCGTAGTCGTGGTCGAAACGAGCTAACGGCAGTCCCATTTTATAGTCAAGGAAGCGCAGAAACTTATGCTGCACCTTCTCCAGGCTGTATTTGTCCTTAGCCGTTCTGGGAGACCAGATAACTGAGGCATACTCCAGGTGAGGTAGCACAAGTGCAGAGTAAAGCGTGGACAGGATACGCGGGTTGTTGAAGTTAAAGAATGAGCTACGTAAGAAAACCAGAGCCTTATTGGCGGAAGCGATGACATTAACACGATGCGTGGAGAACGTGAGCGCGGCGTCGACGTAAACACCCAAATCGCGCCCCACACATCTAGCCGACAGTACGTTGGCAGCTATGGCATAAGGAAACAGAGAGACACTCTTGCTGCGCGAGAACCTCATAACAAAACATTTGTCGACATTCAGCTCCATACGGTTCCGCAAACACCAGGCCTCTAGACTCCCTAAGTCAGATTGTAAATCAAGCGCATCAGAGTCAGCAGATATGGTTTTAAACAGTTTGAGGTCGTCCGCATATAACAAAAACCTACTCCTAGTAATAATGTGTCTAATATCATCCATGAATAATAGAAATAACAGAGGACCAAGATGAGAACCCTGAGGTACGCCTGAAGGGACAAAGACTTGCCTCGAAAGGGAGAGCCCAGCTTTGACTCTCTGCGAGCGACCCGTGAAGTAGGAATATAATCAGCATAAAAAGCTGTCTCTGAATCCATTTACTACTTAATTTGTTCCGCCTCGTAGCAGACGTGAACTCAGGATATCGGAAAGGGGAAATAGGAATGGTATGCATTTTCTTCTTTTTAGCAACTCGAAGACTTTCTGTTTCTTTTCCCTTCGGACCCTTTCGAACCGATACACGTGGTGTCTGCTTTCTATCTCGAAGCAATGGGTACATTGGCAGTAAAAGGACGGAGCGCGGACTTTTGTGAATGTGTTCCTTGCACTTCTGCAAAACACGTGTGTTCCGAAAATGTGCTGGCTTCTTTTTACCTAAAGCCTCCTGTCCTGGTGGGAGAAAAAAGCTACTTGGGGGTAGAGGAAGTTGCTTGGAAAAAATCCTGTCAGTCAGCTAACAATCACGTCGCAGAAATGTTCACTACCCAAGAATATTACAGGATGTTCTGGGTGTATGCCCGGAACAATGGGAACGCAAGTGCTGCTGCGCGAGAATTTGCGCTGGAATATCCTCTGATCCGAACGCCAAGCGAGGATACATTTCGGCGTTTAGCGTCGAGGTTATTTTCGATGGGGTCCATGATGCCGCGAGGCAGCGAGGTGGGCAGATCCGCAGCAGCGCGAAATCTGGGCACCATCGAGAGAATCCTCGACGCCGTTGAAGCGGACCCAACGATCAGTGTGCGCGACTTGAGCCGCCGCCTAAAGTAAGTCACAGTTCAAGATAACTGCAGCAATTATTAATTAAGAAAAAAAAATGTTATCTAATAGTGGATGTTTTTGCATTTTGTTCTAGTATCAGCAGCACGACGGTATACCGAATTCATAGGGATCGCAGGTTGCATCCGTACAAATATGAACGGGTGCATCATTTGCATGCCGGGGATTACATCCAGCGGGTTCAATATTCCAGGTGGCTGTTGGAAGAAGTTCTAAGGAATCCGTCGTTCACCAAATACATATTGTGGACGGTTGAAGCACTTTTCAACAGGGAAGGGTGCTTCAATTCTTACAAAAAATCCCCTAGCGCTTCGTCCACGTGCAGCACAAGTCCATAGATCGATCAACCCATGGGTCGGCATTTGTGGCAACTTTATCATTGGGCCGTACATTCTGCCAGACAGGCTGGACGGCCCAGCGTATAAATATTTTTTAGAACATGTTCTGCCGGATCTTATGGACGATATTCCATATGAGATCCGACAGAACATGTACTACCAGCACGACGGAGCTGGGCCACATTACACCTTGAATGTCCGCTTTTATTTAGGTGAAACCTTTCAGGACAGGTGGATCGGCCGCGGCCGTGAAGAGGAGGCCCGCGTTGCGTGGACCCCACGGTCACCGGATATGAATCCGCTGGATTTTTTCTTCTGGGGCTACCTGAAGGTAATTTGATTATTGCTGTTACACTTTACTTATTCTTGTTGTAGGTATACTTTTTTTACTTACGTTTTGTATTTGTTGTACAACAATCATTTCAGAATGAGGTGTATCGTCAGCCGGTGTATACCCCTGAAGAAGCAGTTGCGCTTATTCACGCAGCGGTGGCATACATAACGCCGCAAACATTACAGGGCGTCCAAAGGCAGCTGATTTTCCGCGTTGAAGAATGCATCGACAATGGCGGTGGCCACGTGGAGCTATTCTTGCAGTGATAACAATCGGCCCCTTGTGGGGCCACCAATTTTTAAAACGTAGGAACAACACGTTCCATGAGAAATAAATTAAGTGATCAGTGTTAGTAGTCGTGCAGTGAAGTGAATATTCGGTACATTAACCTTGACGCCCCTGACATTGCGACCCTTAACTTTGGGTAGTGTCGTTTACCTGGGACCAGCTGTGCACTGGGCTCGTCCATCGATGACCAGGATCGGTTCAGTGACCCAATGACACAGGTTTTCAAGCTGCAGGTGAATTTCCGACAAGGGTGAGTTTTAGTTACCTTCTTGGTGATCATTCATTTTTAAATTTAACGCAAGCGATGGCATATTTCCGGCGATAATTCTCAAAATTCCCGTACGAACAATAACGAACTACGATCACTTTTCGTTAATTTCCTGTTACATTACCTTTTCGTGGCTACGTTATTAACACAAGGAAATTTACGTATTCCTTATCCTCCCACTTCAAATAATTATTATTTTCGAATCTTCTAAAAAAAAAAACTGTGTATTCGTCTTTTTACGTTACACGTGATTTTCGTCCATTTATCCTTTATTCATTATTCACTTTATGTCTCGGCAGAATCATCTCTCTCTTTATCCATCACAATTTCTCCATCTTTCTGTCTCTCTCTTTCTCCTTTTAACATCAGATGCAAGACAACCAGAACACTCTCTAACAGCTGATGGACTTCTTATTTACTTATCGAGACATTATACATTCATACTCTTCCATAGAACACGTCACATACACTCACTCACACACTCATGCTCTCTTGCCCTACCCGAGTGCTCGGTTATACAGAGCAGTAGTCTCTCGACAACATTCGCCGAAATCGTTACGTCTCTATTGTATCACCTCAATATCAATTCTCTCTTTCTCAATAAACCGCACTATTCTCAACAAATTTTGAGTTCTCTCTATACACTTTAAATGACGAACAATCCATGACAACATGTTCGATTTTATTTGTTACGTCTTTTTCATTTGCCATTCTACGCAATTTTCTTCGATGCATGCCGAGTTGCTTGTTCGCAGTCGCAGCGCGGCGCGTAGCCACGCTAGCGCGGGAACTCGGCCGTCAGACTCGCGCACTGATTGGTCGGTGCTTTTTATTATTATCTCGTTAACGAAACCTCGGAGAGCATTTTCGCAAAGGCAAAAGTTGTTTGCAATCACCCCCCGAATCACCCCCTTTAAGGAACCGCAGCATTTTTGGAACACCCTGTATAATTCATTTAACTCGGTTTCGGGAAATTATACTAAAATTACATTTTTTGGAACATTAATAATATAATTTATATTTATTCTTTTTAGAAACATCGAGTAACAATTAAAATTATGTGAATTTAAAGTTCTTCGCTTGTCCATGGATTTTGATCCAATCCCGAACTGACTTTATGATAGGAAGTGAATCTATTTCGGGGGACCTATTTTCTCTAATTTTTTTAACATGCACCTCGTTCACAGGTATCCATTCTGCATCTTCTGCTCCGGTGTCCTGATCTCGGAAGATACAGAGAAATTCCTCGTTGCGCCGAGCTTCGATGCGTTCAGATTTTAATAAATTCTTCGCCAATCGAGAGGATATTACACGATGCTTGAGAGATTTTATGTGCGAGACGGCTGCTTTTTTGGTTGCAAAATAGTGTCCGCACGTTTCACATATTCTCCCTTCTAGTTGAGATTGAACTGTCAAACAAAAATAGTCGTAGGGCATATGTTTAAATTTTGTGGTTAATTTGGAGAGCACAAAGTTTTCTAGAGCCAATCTTTGAAAAAGAGGCAAGAATTTTGAATCATCACTTGTATCGTTAGGACTTGCTAATGTCAATGTTCCTGTTGCTTCATCTTGTCTAACGCGACAAGGAGCTGGAAGGAAACCGCTGGGCAAGATAGAATGGAGGTTACTTCTTAGCGAGCCGCAACATTTGGTGTCTTTGCATTTGCTGACCTGCAAAAGATATTGCGTTTCACGTACGTGCATCGCATACCAAACATCATCCACTTCTTGAGGTATATCAAGATTATCGACGGGGTGTTTGAATTCCGCCAATACTGCGTAACCATCTATAACCATCTCGCTCCATATGTTGGCAAGCGTGACTCCAGCGCTTGCAAAATTTTGGCGTTCGAGTTCTTTCTTAATTGTTTTCCCACTACTATCTAGATGGGAACCATAATTATCATGGCGTAAAATAACATCTAAAAGTTGGCTACTCAGTGGAGCCTCCTTTCTACACGATTGAAAGCACTGCGACCAGGTGCATTAGTGACAACAAATATGGCATCTAAGTCATAATCCTTGAAATGTTGAATTGCAAATGCAATTACCTTCGGAAACTTTGGATTCTCGTCAGGTCCTCCGTCGGAAGAGATAATAATTATTGGTTTAATACGATTTCAGAATTTCAGAATGCTTTCAAACTCCTGTAGCTCCAACAAGCGTTTGAAATCAGCGGCGTGATTCGCTACAGTTGAGGAGTCGTGTTTCCCACTTCTTATCGCGATATAAGTAGGTCCTGAGTAGGATGCAGCTTCCGGGTGTCCCAATCCTTGCGGTTTAATAACTATCACTGCATAAACAGAGGGAAAAAGCTTATGCTTCTTGGCTATGACCCAATCATGGTCAGGAAGTATAACTCTATATTCCACGTGCATAAGGACTGGGGACTGCTTTTGTGCAGCTTTTAAGCGAAGGGGCACTCTCGCCTTGTCATCCTGGGAGATAAATGCCACCTGCTGAGATCCGAGCATTGATGCCAAAAAATTGATGCCGAGCATTAATGCATAAACAGCGAATTGATGCATTACAAAATTGACCACCAAGGTGTGATTTGTGGCTATCGTTTTGGGCCCTGCAAAGTCTTACCGGAACCGTGGTGACATGCCTCTTTCCTTCTAGCGTTTTTGAATTTCTAGGTAGAAGTCTTAAGTATGCCGCATTTCTCGATAAATTAAATCCCATCTTTAGGAGCTTTTCATGCAAATCATCTAACGTTTTGCAAGATCTCACTTCTTCCGTTCGACGGCGTTCGTGTGTAGCTCCACCGAAACCTGCTAATTCTAAAATTACTTTGAAAATCTCTGGCTAGTCCTCCTCTATCCGAGGTCTTCCAACCTTTTCACGAATTTTTAAAACTGAAGCAGCGGTCGCATTAGAAGTACAAATTTGAATTAATTTTTGTTTATGGTTTAACCTAAATTTCTGCTGGTATTCTGCATTTCGCTGTTTATTTTTCAATTCTTTTTGCACATCTGCTAAATGCCTTTTAGTTTTCTTTATGTCACTTTGAGATGTGTTACCTCCGAGATTGGCATGTCGGGCGAGTATTTGAACATTCAATTTATTTTCTAAGATTTGAACTTTTTTGGTGACCACATCTTGAGCAGGCTTTGGATAGTGTCTCTTTATAATGTTGGAAGGAGCTAATGAATCGTTAAAATTTTCCTTAGAACCTTCCTGTTGTTACGTATGTGGAATCTTCCCATACACCACTCTCAACCACTTTCGAGCTCGCTTCTGAGAAGGGAAAACGCCCTAAAATCCTTTTGCTTATCATACACCACTAAGGGGGGTCATGATCTCGACCATCTGGATCACGACCATGGGAACGGGAGTGACACGACGACGACCCCGAAGGATTTCCTTATATGGAAACTCCTAATGAATCCCCACTCATTTTTGGGACTATATAAACCCTTTGGTTTCTACCCTCGTTGGTTAAAAGCTATACAGTCACGCGTAGAGTAACGTCGTGTCACGCTCGTACAGAGTTGGTTAAATTTAGTAAGATCGAGCTAAAGTCTCCGTCAGGATCATAGTTAACTTCATAGAATCCGCGAGTTCGGTTTATATTCTATTTGGCACTTTTGAAATAGCCACTCGTACGTCCCCGCATCGCCAGTGCGTCAACACCGTGCAACTAGTGGTAACTTACACACTTTTATTCATTATTTAACCGCGACACTTACATTTGTACAATAATCAGTTATTGAATACACGAATGGTGTTCACGTGTAAATCGAGTCGATTTCGTTAAACCCATCTTTTACCCAGCGATTCTTATAATATTAGTAGCACTCACCCACTGATATAGCTTTACCGCTCGAGTTGTATCAAACATAAATTAAGAGTTACGAGGCATTACTAACATTTCCCGCGACTCCCTGATCTAGCATCAGGTTCGTTCGCAACCCTTCATCCAAAACAAAGCATCTTCTCCAACCCAGTGGCTCCCCGATTTCGCATCGGGTTCGTCCACGTAACCTTACCCTCCTTCGGCTCCCTGATTTCGCATCAGGTTCGTCCGTATCCTACAGCTCCCTGATTTCGCATCAGGTTCGTCCGTATCCTACAGCTCCCTGATTTCGCATCAGGTTCGTCTGTAAATCTACCAACTTCCTAACAGCTCCCTGGTTTCGCACCAGGTTCGTCTGTGAATAATCCAACCTCCTAACAGCTCCCTGGTTTCGCACCAGGTTCGTCTGTGAACTCAATCCTAGTGACTCCCCGATTTCGCATCGGGTTCGTTCACGACGTTTCACCCTCCTGCGGCTCCCTGATTTCGCATCAGGTTCGTCCGCGTTTGACTCCATTCCTAGAGGCTCCCTGATTACGCATCAGGTTCGTCCTCGCCGTCAATAATCCTAGCGGCTCCCTGATTTCGCATCAGGTTCGTCCGCGCACCTAACTAATAAACTCATAAACCGTATTCCTTGGGAAATACCCTTCTCGCCGGCCTCTCGCGTTGCCGCAGCCCCGGCTCGTAACAGAACTGGTGACAGCGGTGGGATGCTACTGCATTAGAATCGCTGTCTAAATTTTGGGTTTTTAAATACGTTAAAATCACTCGTAATTTAGTATTGACAATATACTAGTTTTCTCTAGTCAAGTCAATTAGTAATTTTCAAAATGACAAACGCACCGGCTAACGTCTCTTCTAACGACATTATGAACCTGACAGTTTCAATTGCAAACTTAATGACACTCTTGACACAACGGACATGTATACAGAACATTACTCTGTCAATTCCAACCTTCGACGGTGAAAGTCCATCTCTGACGCGCTTTGCACAAAACGTGGAAGACGGGTTAACTTTGATTCCTGAGGGTTCGGAAGCCGAGTATCTTGCGATAATACTAACGAAACTGATCGGTCCGGCACGCAGGTGCACGTTAGAACATAAATTCAATTCTGTTAAGACATTAGTCCAACATTTGAAAAAGAGATTCGCGCCGGGAAGAAGTTTGTCGTATTTTCAAGTTGAAATCGCGAAACTACGAATTCGCGAAGGAGAAAGTCTGCAGTACGTCGACAGAACTAGCCATCTCGTTTATTGTGCGCGCGGAGCTATTCGGGAAAGATATCTGGATCACGCTGAAGACCTCGTCAAAGAAATGGAAAAGGACGTTAAGGAAAACTTCATCGATGGTTTACCGGATCGAATTTCCTGGAAAGTGTCGGCTCAAACTCAAGACATCAAAACACTTGAACAAGCTTACGAGGCCGTGCTACAAATAGACAGAAAATTGAGGAATCGACAACAGTCGCCCCGTAACGAATCGCCGTCCAGGTGGTCTCGTCGAGACCATTACACTCGAGGCCACCACGACCGCGAAGTGTCATACCCGCACTCTCCGAGTAGATACGACCAGAATAGGGATCGGTCTACAAGAACATCTGGCTTTGAAGAGGAACGAGAAGGACGGACACGCACGACGGCCTGGACCTTGCGTCACCGGAGCTCCTCGAAGTCCCCTTCATATCGCTCCGACTCATCGTACGCAGATGATGGAGAAAAATATTATTCTATTTTAAAAAATCCCGATAAAGATCGCAAGCCGAGTTTATATTGCTGGCATTGCGGTATAACCGGACACGACGGAAAATCCTGTAGGAAACATCCGCGTAGTCCAAAATATCAACGAGACTCGCGAAATTCATCTGTCGAATCAAACAAGTCTTTAAACTTCGATCGCGCTCAACGTATAGGCGACACGATGAGCGGAAACAAAGAAGCTCGCCAAAGGACAGTCCGCTTCGAAGAGGAAACCTCGTCAAAGAAGCACCTGCCCCACGCATCAAAACCAAGGTTCCAGAACTGGCGTCAGGAACGGGAGAATTCTTAATCGATGGTGGAGCATCCGTTAATTTAGTATTCATTAACGCCCTGGGAGAGAACGATAAACTCTCGGGAAGAAATCAAGTTAACCGGAATTACTATTAATCCAATTCATACTCTAGGAACAACAATTCTTCATATCCACGAAGCTCCCGCACTTTTCTATGTGGTAAAAGAGCTTGCAATAGAAGCAGACGGACTTATAGGAAGCCCATTTTTAAAACAGGAGGAGGCCGAAATTTCCTATTATCATCAGACCTTGGTGTTAAAGAACAAACCAACCCGACCTCTACGTTTTTCAAATTATCAAGATCTACCTCAAACAGAAGAACTACCGACGTCGACCAAACATCGTATCGAACCTAGGACGTCGCAACAGATTGCTATAACAATAACAAACCCGAGGATTAAGGAAGGATATTTACCGCGTATCAAGACCCTCGAACATCTTTACATAGGGGAAGCAGTAGTAAGGAACAGTAAAGGGAAGTGCTGCGTTATGGCAACAAATACCAGCGATGTACCCCTAGACGTAGAGATAGAACCACAAACATTGGAACCGTTTGATATCTTCGGTTCATCAGACGAAGATTTTTACCCAGCTGCAGAACACCCGTCAAAATTCAAAACCAACGAAGATAGAATACAAAAAATCTTAGAAGCCTTAAACACTAAACATTTGAAGAAGGAGGAACTAAATTTCGTTACCAATTTAGTTAGAGATTTCCCCGACCGATTTTATCTTCCTGGAGATAAACTTGGTAAGGCCCGCGACTTTAAACATTCAATTCATACATCCAACGATATTCCAATCAACACGAGACAATATCGCTATCCTCTCATCCATCAAAAGGAAATTCAAAAGCAAGTCAGCGCGCTATTGTCAAATGGTATAATTACACCTTCAAAATCTCCTTACAATTCACCTTTGTGGATCGTCCCGAAGAAAGAAGACGAAAACGGAGTGAAACATTGGCGTCTGGTAATAGATTTTCGTGGCCTCAATGAAATGACAATTTCTGATAAGTATCCATTACCTCAAATCACGGAGATTTTAGATCGATTAGGAGGATCTAAATATTTTTCAGTCTTTGACCTCGCCAGTGGATTTCATCAAATAGAGATGGATCCGAAAGATAAAGCAAAACAGCATTCACGACTCCAAATGGACATTACGAATTCTCTCGAATGCCTTTCGGATTAAAGAATGCACCACCCACCTTTCAACGCCTGATGGATCAAGCACTCACTGGACTTCAAGGAACAGACCTCTTTGTCTACTTGGACGACATAGTGATCTACGCATCATCGTTACAGGAACATAATATCAAAGTCAAAAAGTTGTTAAACCGCCTTCGAGAACATGGATTAACCCTCCAGACCAACAAATGCCAATTCCTGCGAAAGGAAGTTGCATATCTTG
The DNA here is from genome assembly GCA_947577245.1 of Andrena bucephala. Classification (NCBI taxonomy): domain Eukaryota; kingdom Metazoa; phylum Arthropoda; class Insecta; order Hymenoptera; family Andrenidae; genus Andrena; species Andrena bucephala. The sequence goes on along the minus strand of OX387718.1, from coordinate 19,859,755 downwards.
GACACATTATTTCAAAGGAAGGAGTAGGACCTGACCCTAGGAAATTAAAAGCTGTTCATAATTTTCCCACACCCACAACGCAGAAGAACATTCAACAATTCTTGGGACTTGTTTGATATTACCGAAGATTCGTACCTAATTTCACCACAAAAGCAAAACCATTAATTAACTTATTAGGAAAAGGCATCAAATTCAAATGGACAGAAGAACAAGACCAGAGTTTTAAGCAATTACGTAACGAACTTTGTCAACAGCCCATATTGCAATACCCTGATTTCAGTAAACCTTTCATTGTAACAACAGATGCATCTGATTACGCTATTGGAGCTGTACTTAGCCAAGGGGAGATAGGAAACGACCTGCCGATTGCTTACGCCTCCCGCAGCCTAAATAAACCTGAGAAGAATTATTCGGCTACGGAAAAGGAATGTTTAGCTATGGTTTACGCCGTAAGATACTTCAGGCCCTACATCTACGGAACCCCATTCACCCTCGTTACAGATCACAGACCACTTGTCTGGTTACATTCCGTCAAGGACCCAACTTCTAGACTTATGAAGTGGAAGCTCCGACTTTTAGAGTATGAGTACCAGGTTGTCCATAAATCCGGAAAAATGAATAAGAACGCAGACGCATTATCGCGCAATCCCACATCTGCCTGCCTACCACTTATTCCACGAGAGCTCCAGGATCCCGACTTTAAAGTCCAGATACCGAAAACAGACGCCAACATCGATACAATCGGACACCGCATACGACAGTTACGACGAGATAGAGAAAACCGACCCAAGTACCGAGAGACAAGCAGCAGCTCAGATGAAATAGAAGAAACCTCACGTGGGAACGTTCAACATTCTCCAATAATACACAAGAACCGATCTTTTCCCAGCTTATCTCAAGAGGTAACCATGCCAGATGAACGCCAGGAAACCATAAACAGTTTTTCGCCCGCAGCAAATTCCACACAAATCGTCCCTTTAGATAAGGACCAAAGTGTCTTTGACAATCTGATATCCTTTGAGGAGCCGCTCGAAAATACTCTAATAGAAAATGCAAGAAATATTCAATTAGATTTACTCAGTACACCGCAAATACCATCGGAAGTCATGGAAGAACCTTTACAACCCTCAATAAATCAGCTACCTGCAGGAACTACGACCGAAGCAAGTGTAGGACAACCACCTGATAGCAGGTCAACTCAACCTAGGGTCTTTGACCACACGCTTGACCCTTACCCATTCTTCACTACTGACATCGAGAATTCAAACGACCTTGACGATCTGGAAGAGATCCCATTAGACCAACCACATAAAATTATCGTTTCTTCAAATACTCTTACCGCTGAAGAAGGACATTACGTACACTTCATTTCTGCCGACTGTAATTTAGTAAACCCCGTCGGAAAGTTATTACTAGACACTGAGGTGATTAACAAACCGAATCTTCTGGCAACACAACCAAAAAAGGGACACGTGATAACTACGGACAATGGATTATTTAAAACCTTCAGTATAACAATCTCAGACAACTTCTTTGATAATATTAAAAGAGTAGACGTGTTCGACGGATTGAAAACTCTTCGACACACTTTGGATCAAAATCAGATTAAATCATTTCGGATCTCTGCCACGGGGGATCTTCACAAAATACCATCTAACGAATTCGTCAAGATTTTAGAAGAGGTTTTCATAGGAACAGGCCTGCAGATTATCCTATGCAACTGTACCATCACAACACCATTCGAGGAAGACAGACAGCACATCATCTACGAGGCTCATGACAGTTTAATTGGAGGACATAAAAGAGTAACGAAGACATACAAACGCATCCGATCAAAATTCTATTGGCCACAAATGCGCAACGACATTCAAGACTACATCCGAAGATGTCAAAGTTGTCAAGAACAGAAATTAGTCCGAGCGAAAACTCGTCAGCCGATGTTGATCACCGACACACCTATAGGAGCCTTTGACAAAATTTCCTTGGATACAGTAGGACCTTTACCAATTACACCCAGCGGGAACAGACACATTCTCACCATTCAAGATAATCTAACAAAATATTGCGTAGCTGTAGCAATACCTAACATTCGAGCTGCTACAATTGCAGATGCTTTCGCTAGACATTTCATCGCAATTTACGGTACACCTCGCGCAATACTAACAGACAAGGGAACTAGCTTCATCGGAACACTTATGACCAATCTCTCTGTGTTTGAGATTGTCTGCGGTGAGCACGCCGGTTGGGAGTGAGGTTAGGACCGACGGTGAAAAGGCACAGTTTATGAGAAAATCACAAGTCACTTTATTTAAAAGACTCGATGAGCCGATGAGTATGAGTATACACTGAGTAATGTGAGAATGAGAAATGTACTTAAGCAACGCAATGCCACCGCGTGGATGCACCACGTGGCTGCCTTGCAATTAGCTTAATTGCAAGGGCGTGAGTGTTCCACTGAAATGAGTACTGTTCGCTGAACAGACAATGAGAGTGAGTTTACCGATACTCGAAGGTGAGAAAAGCACAAAGTGTGGCACAGAAAAGTAAACTGTACGCAACACGTCCTTCTATGCACGCACGGAGAACAAGACAGCTTCTAAGATAGATGATAATTTCCGTTACCGGCGTCGTCTCGAACAGTCTCGAAGATCGACGGACGTGGGAAAATCTGATTGGTGATCGATAAATGTGATGAGAAGTGATTAGTTGATACGTATTCTTGAACCGACTGGAACAGCGTCAAGCGTTGTGCTGATTGGATGATCGACGGTCGCGGAGCGTCGATGATTGGTGATTGACTGTCGCTCAGCGTCTTCGATTGGCGGATCGACCCTAGATCTGTGACGCTGAGCTGAGTCCGAGAGGTGCTGCGCCGAGAGTGAGAGTGGCGGCTTTGGGAATTAATGCATTCCCAAACACTCTGAAATATTCAAAATCAAGCAAATCACAACCTCGGGATATAGACCACAAACCAATGGATCTCTGGAACGAAGTCACATCGTCCTCACCGAATTCTTCAAGCATTACATGGATAATTATGAAGACTGGGATTTATTAATACCATTCGCAATGTTCTCCTACAATACATCCGTTCACGAAGCAACAAATTTCACCCCATATGAATTAATCTTTGGGAAACCAGCTCGAGAACCAAGCTCTTTTCCAACCGGTGAAAAACTAAAGTCGTATGGAGACTATTTAATAGAATTAATAACGCACATGACTAATATTCGTAATATAGCCTCTGATAATCTAAACAAAGCAAAAATCCGTTCGAAAAATTATTACGATGGCCGTGCAAAACCAGCAACTTTTAACGTAGTATTACAAACACGCCATAAGTTAATTACAAAGCATCAGGACAAATTAAAACACGCTTATATTTCGTCCACGGCAAAACGGTAAGCCGACCGTCTCACAGTGGTCAAAAATCGAAAAAACCTGCCCAAAACCTCAAGATGACCTTTGATTTGTTTAAAAATGTTTTCGAGGTCGCTGATTAAGAATCTGAAGTCAAAATTGCTAAAAATAAAATGGCGGATCCAATATGGCGGACGCGCATATCAGAAAAGCATTAGATTTAATCTAAACTTGGTATCCTGGGGTTTTCGAGGTCGCTGATTACGAATATGAGGTCAAAATTACAAAAAACAAAATGGCGGACCTAATATGGCAGACCGCATATAAGAAAACATCAAATTTGGTCTAAACTTGGTATTCTAGAGTTTTCGAGGTCGCTGATTATGAATTTGAGGTCAAAATTTAAAAAAAACAAAATGGCGGACCCAATATGGCCGACCGCATATCAGAAAAACATCAGATTTGGTCTAAACGTGGTATCAGCAGCCAACAGTTTGTACTTTGACGGCCTCTAAAAAAAAGTTCAGATTTGTTCCACCTTGAGACTTGTTGGAACTTGTTCACAGAAGTGTAGAGAGTCTCAAAAAATTATTTCCAGCTGCTACTTTTTGCAACTTTGGAACGCATATCAAAAAAACATCAGATTGGGTCTAAACTTGATATCCTGGCGTTTTCGATGTCGCTGATTACGAATCTGAGGTCAAAATTTCAAAAAAACAACATGGCGGATCCAATATGGCGGGCGCGCATATCAGAAAAACATCAGATTTGGTTTAAGCTTGGTATCAGCAGTCGACAGCCTTCGCAAGTGGTCAAAATGGGCTATTCATCTGGACAGACTTATTTCCGCTTCATCTATGGAACCGAATGGAGTAATTCGACTAAATATACGTTTATTTGATGAAAATCGAATATAGAAATGTGGGATTGGGATGAACGCGCGATAGAAATTAAAATCAGTTCAATTTTATAAAATATATTTATAGAAGTAATAAAGACAGTACTTGTTCATGACCTTTGTTCATTTGTTAAATATAAACGTACGCGTGAGTCGACGATCAAAGTGTCCTTACGCGTCAGTGTCTGTCGATCGTGGCATTTTTTAGTGGCAGTATTTCGGGTATTTACTCAATCTGTGATGGATTCCAACATGAACCGTAAGTACAAGGATCCTAAAACTTGAATACATTATTTATTTGCCTAGAATAAAAAATATACTAAAAATCTAAGACGGGACGCGTTGCCATGATTGTTGACGGTCGTACATGGCAACGAGCGAATCGCGACGTTGCGTTAGTGTGTGTGGGAGTGGATGTGTGTAGGGAGACCGTGCATTTCGTTTTTAAAGCAACGAGAGTTTTTAGATAGCGAACGAGTGGTGTACAAGCGTTTTGATTATTTACAGGTAATTTCCTGCTGAAGAGAAGAAAAGTTTTTGAATTCCTCTGCGAGACGAACAGCGTCTCTATGTTGACCTGCGAAGGCTGTCGACTGCTGATACCAAGCTTAAACCAAATCTGATGTTTTTCTGATATGCGCGCCCGCCATATTGGATCCGCCATTTTGTTTTTTTGAAATTTTGACCTCAGATTCGTAATCAGCGACATCGAAAACGCCAGGATATCAAGTTTAGACCCAATCTGATGTTTTTTTGATATGCGTTCCAAAGTTGCAAAAAGTAGCAGCTGGAAATAATTTTTTCAGACCCTCTACACTTCTGTGAACAAGTTCCAACAAGTCCCAAGGTGGAACAAATCTGAACTTTTTTTTAGAGGCCGTCAAAGTACAAACTGTTGGCTGCTGATACCACGTTTAGACCAAATCTGATGTTTTTCTGATATGCGGTCGGCCATATTGGGTCCGCCATTTTGTTTTTTTTAAATTTTGACCTCAAATTCATAATCAGCGACCTCGAAAACTCTAGAATACCAAGTTTAGACCAAATTTGATGTTTTCTTATATGCGGTCTGCCATATTAGGTCCGCCATTTTGTTTTTTGTAATTTTGACCTCATATTCGTAATCAACGACCTCGAAAACCCCAGGATACCAAGTTTAGATTAAATCTAATGCTTTTCTGATATGCGCGTCCGCCATATTGGATCCGCCATTTTATTTTTAGCAATTTTGACTTCAGATTCTTAATCAGCGACCTCGAAAACCTTAGTATACCCATTTTTAAACAAATCAAAGGTCATCTTGAGGTTTTGGGCAGGTTTTTTCGATTTTTGACCACTGTGCGTCTGCCCAAATGTGGTCCTGATCACCCTGCTCCCGAGACATACCCTGGCAAGCAGTGAGGGTCTACCTGAGGGATACTAAACACCTTCTAATCGCCGCCCCTGCAAACAACAACCAGCATGGAGATGCTGATGAGGAACAGAAGGATGGCATCGCTACAACGCTGACGCTGGACCGGCTACCTGGACAACCTCCACTAGACGTCGCCGATCACGGGCTGGAGATGGGCTACGTGGTGCCTAGCGACAATTAAATTCTTACACCCGCAACACCTAGCGATAAGTACACTAAATACACTACACTACACCCGACAATTCTCTTCTACACTTTTGCTTATAAAAGGATTTGTGGGGCGTTTTTCTTTCTTTTGAAAAGCATCACGAAAATCGCGATGTTTTGTCTAAGGGGGGAGATGTTACGTATGTGGAATCTTCCCATACACCACTCTCAACCACTTTCGAGCTCGCTTCTGAGAAGGGAAAACGCCCTAAAATCCTTTTGCTTATCATACACCACTAAGGGGGGTCATGATCTCGACCATCTGGATCACGACCATGGGAACGGGAGTGACACGACGACGACCCCGAAGGATTTCCTTATATGGAAACTCCTAATGAATCCCCACTCATTTTTGGGACTATATAAACCCTTTAGTTTCTACCCTCGTTGGTTAAAAGCTATACAGTCACGCGTAGAGTAACGTCGTGTCACGCTCGTACAGAGTTGGTTAAATTTAGTAAGATCGAGCTAAAGTCTCCGTCAGGATCATAGTTAACCTCATAGAATCCGCGAGTTCGGTTTATATTCTATTTGGCACTTTTGAAATAGCCACTCGTACGTCCCCGCATCGCCAGTGCGTCAACACCGTGCAACTAGTGGTAACTTACACACTTTTATTCATTATTTAACCGCGACACTTACATTTGTACAATAATCAGTTATTGAATACACGAATGGTGTTCACGTGTAAATCGAGTCGATTTCGTTAAACCCATCTTTTACCCAGCGATCCTTATAATATTAGTAGCACTCACCCACTGATACAGCTTTACCGCTCGAGTTGTATCAAACATAAATTAAGAGTTACGAGGCATTACTAACATTTCCCGCGACTCCCCGATCTAGCATCAGGTTCGTTCGCAACCCTTCATCCAAAACAAAGCATCTTCTCCAACCCAGTGGCTCCCCGATTTCGCATCGGGTTCGTCCACGTAACCTTACCCTCCTACGGCTCCCTGATTTCGCATCAGGTTCGTCCGTATCCTACAGCTACCTGATTTCGTATCAGGTTCGTCTGTAAATCTACCAACTTCCTAACAGCTCCCTGGTTTCGCACCAGGTTCGTCTGTGAATAATCCAACCTCCTAACAGCTCCCTGGTTTCGCACCAGGTTCGTCTGTGAACTCTATCCTAGTGACTCCCCGATTTCGCATCGGGTTTGTTCACGACGTTTCACCCTCCTGCGGCTCCCTGATTTCGCATCAGGTTCGTCCGCGTTTGACTCCATTCCTAGAGGCTCCCTGATTACGCATCAGGTTCGTCCTCGCCGTCAATAATCCTAGCGGCTCCCTGATGTCGCATCAGGTTCGTCCGCGCACCTAACTAACAAACTCATAAACCGTATTCCTTGGGAAATACCCTTCTCGCCGGCCTCTCGCGTTGCCGCAGCCCCGGCTCGTAACACTGTAGTGGATTATCAAGAGTAATTTGTTTTTCGAGAGTAATTTGTTTATCGACAGCAGTTTCTTTATCGAGAGCACTTTCATTGTCGAGAGTACTTTGTGGTTTGGATGTGTGTTAAGCCTTAAAAAATTGAAACTATTAAATTTTAAAGACAATTATTTTTATTTCTTTAAAATACATATTTAAACAAAATTATAATCAATTTGTATGGAACACAAGTATAATGACTTTTAAAGGAACTATAGTTGAAAATATATTTAAAAACATTTCATCTTTAATTAATCGATAATCTTGTTTTTTAAAGATAACGAGTGAAATGATTAAATTATACATAGTATATTTATTTTTAAATATTAAAAGAATGTAATTTTTCTTATTCACGTTTTTTAACGTAAAAGAACATCATTTAGTTCCAACGTTTCGAAACATTAGATTATTTAGTAAGTTTATTGGATATACGGTATTAATTTTGTAAAAAGATCTATATTTAAAATTTCTATCTTTTTTCTGAGATCGCGTATGCAATGTAGAATTTATATGTAATGTGTTAATCATTTTTCAAGAATATTTATAATTAAAAATTTGATCAGATACTGTATTTACCTTCGTAAAGTATGTTAGAATACTAATTTTATCTGTTTATTTTGAGTATTGTAAAAGTCAGTATGACTTTTTATAAAGTCTACAAATCCTTTTTTATCATCAACAAACCGTTGTTTTTGCTTCATGGCATTCAAAATTTGCTTTCTTTTGGACATTTTCATTTTTGTGATCCGTATTAGCTGCCTTGACAGATTTAAAAAATCGCTGATAAACGTCATCCAAATCTATCGATCCCATTTGAATTAGGGTAAATCCGGGAGACGCGGTCGGGTCGGAGAGTTGGTCGAGTCGCTATATTTCAGACTCTGTACGTAAAAATGCATTAAAGTGCAGACCAATTCCTTCTCTAGAAGCCAAACAGTTGAATGAATAGCGTCATTTCGCTTCCTTCTGTGTTTTTCTGGATTTATAGGCTTTAAAATGTAAATTGGGGTTACATTTAACCTCTTTTGTCAAACAGCGGTTGTACAGAATCATATTTACAATATACTTCTAAATTTATTTTCGTTTAATGTTTGGGATAATAAGATAGTAGAGACATTGAGGGACAATGCAGCTAAAGTATTTGGCCATATTAACTCTTCCTTTCAAAGCTAACGAGAAGACCATCTCTCGCTGCAAAAAGGAGAGATGGTCGAGTTATGATTTTTTTATTATTTATGTTTATTTTTTTATTTTTTATTATTATTTTATTATTATTTTCGTTTATTTAGTTTATTTATTCACTTTTGTATTCATTTGCATTGCTAATCGCCAGTGGGTAGTTCACTTTTTGATTGATGTGTTCTTTACTTGTTTAGCGTAAACAAATTAAATATCAATAAATCTGTCGTTGTATTCACTCATAAATAATTTTGGTTTATCCTTTGTTAATTTTCCATGGATAATTATGTCAGTGGTCTCTGCTAACGACGAAAACCGTTTCTCCCGGCACCTCGGGAGAGGTGGTCAGATGTCATGACTTTAGTTTTTAACTCGATTTACAGTAAGTATTGTCTTAAAGCAAATATCGACCAGTTTTTCTGAATGAGCATAAAATTCTGAACATATAGGTTTGTCCTGATGAAATAAGTAATGTCTATATTAGTTTTAATAGTCATTTTATATTAGGTCGACCGCGTCACCCGGGTTTACCCTAAATGAAGTTATCCTGGGATAAAACAATTCGCGTGTCGACGAAATTTATTCCGTTCACTTAACCTGTCGTGTTGTAGGTTAAAACTATGCGTGGAATATGGTTTTGCGGAATTGGTTTCCGCGGTCGAATTCCGCTACGGAGCGAAGAATCTTTCAAACTTGAACTGTGTACTCTTCCAAAGTCATAGGCAGCGAAGAGATGAGAGCATCTGCTCACTCGCCGCGAAAATAGAGCGATTAGCGCAGTCTGATTTCGCCGACAGCCCGGCGGAAACCCGCGACAAACTTGCCGCGTCGCAATTCGTGACGGCATTGTCGAGCTCAGTCATGCAGCGGGAACTGCGACTCGGCGGTTTTACGTCTCTAAGAGCCGCTGTGACCAGAGCTCTCGAAATCGAGGCCGTAGAAGCAATGTCTCGCAGCCCCGCAGCCGAATCGCGAGAACGGTACTCAGAAAAACGAAAGGCTAAACCCACCAACCATTTTGAAAGGTTCCCGGCGGAACAGAGGAGATTTGAGAAACCCGGGGACCGAACGGATGAGCCACCGAGGACACCGATGTGCTGGTTCTGCGGCAAGCCGGATCATCTGCAAAAGGACTGTTTTTGCGTAAGGGGGAGACGCCGAACCGTGAGGAACAGTCCTCCGGTCGTCAAGAGTGTGGCGATGCAGGAGGCGACTGGGCGTCAATGGAATCCGGAAGACGAGGTTTACGTATGTGGAAAAGTCAGTGGAAAACCTTGTAAGATTATCTTAGATACAGTTTCTCCTATCAACCTTCTGGCCAAAGAGCTGTGTACGTCGAAGATTATTGCCCGTACGGGACTCAACATTCGCTCCACTACTGGGGAGAAAATGGAAGTGTTCGGTAAGAAGAGCCTGGAAGTCAGCGTTGGAGGACTCTCGAGCGTGGAAGACTTCTACGTCGTCGACATGGTGGAAAAGTGCATCTTGGGGGCGGCGTTCCTGAAGAAGCACCGTTGCAGCATCGACCTTTCCCGAAATGTGCTGTGCCTACCCGGCAAACCGGAGATACGCTTTGGAGAACCGACCGCCGAGAAGAAGAAACAAGAAGAAGAAGGAAGGGAAACGGTCGTTCCGCAGCATTTGGAGGAGCTGTATACACGCTGCTTGTCGGGTTTGTCGGAGAAGCAGAAAAAGCTATTCGCTGAGTTACTTTACGAATTTCAGGACGTTCTCACCGTGGAAGCGACTCAGCTCGGAAACTGTGATTGAGATTACCGGCCCATAAAACAGGCACCGCGGAGGTTGCCTCTGCATCGACGAGCAGAAGTCGAAGAACTACTCAGGAATATGTTGGCACAGGGCGTAATTGAAGAATCCCAGAGTCCGTGGTCTTCTCCGATCGTCCTCGTCAAGAAGAAGGATGGAAGCATACGGTTCTGCGTGGATTTCCGTCGTCTGAACGAGATTACGAAGAAGGACTCCTATCCTCTGCCCCGTATTGAGGATACCCTGGACACTCTCACCGGATCATCGTGGTTTTCTACCGTGGATTTACAGAGTGGATACTGGCAGATTTCGATGGACGAGAAGGGCCGGGAGAAAACCGCATTTTCAGTAGGAATGGGACTCTGGCAGTTCAAAATGATGTCCTTTGGACTCTGCAACGCCCCTGCAACATAAATTCTCATCGACTAAAAAAGTTATCTTTATTCGTCGAATCAATTCTCATCCAATAAAAAAAATTATTTTTATTCGTCGAATAAATTCTCATCGAATAAAATTATTTATTCGTTGCTCTTCGAATAAAGATAACTTCGATTATTCGAGCCTCGAATAACGAATAAAAATTATTTATCTTTTGTTCGTTATTTGAGATTTTTATTTAGATAAACTTTTGCCCAACTCTGGAGCGTACGATGCACATGAACGACGAAGCGAGACAAAGTATCATGCTTTCTCTCTTTCGAAGTCGGCAGCAACTATTTACGTGTGACTCTTTTCTCCGCTCTCGCTCGTTCTCGGTTTCTCTCACTCTCGACCAAAGGATTCCTAGAAATTGTGGGGAGAGTCGCCAGGCTCCTAACCAGGGATCGGCGAACTCCAACTACCGCTGATGGAGGGGGAAACACCTACAGGAGCGGTGGTAATGTGTGCGTGAACTGACACAGGCGCAGTTCACGCACACATAACCACCACTCCTGTAAGTGTGTCCCCCTCCATCAGCGGTAGCTGGAGTCTGCCCGCTCTGCACACAACTACTACGCTAAGAATAAAAAATAGCCACGCGGCTTCGTTCAGCCGGAGTCGAGCAGCGTTCCCGTTACCCCACCATACCCTTCGGAGGCCCAGCAACTTCAACTGTCAATCCACGATCGTCAGGTGGTGGTGGCTGATTTCTCCTCGTGCGCTGCTCGCAAAACCGAACTCACCGGCCAATATATATGAAATGGACTTTAGTAACCCGGACATAAGCGGACTCAAGAGCGAAGCGAAACCTCATCCGTTGTTTTCGATCGGTAATTTCATACCTATTTTCCCAAAAACGAAGTTTGCCAGCATTTCTAAAGGGCAATCAAGAACGTGGTGCCGTCATTAAGAATTTTAGGCATTCTTCGAACTGAGTTAATCCGTATATTGCTCTATCGGTTCGCCGACTCACGGGGCAATACGGTCATAAACCGCAACCCTGGCGATATACTCTGACCGATTAGCCTGATTAATTTTTGGGGACTAGGGATGGTACCCCAGTCAGTCCCCTCAGTTTTTACTTGAATATGCCAGATGTGAGAAAGGTGCCATCAATGTAGAAATTAAAAAGTATTATCCAACATTAATACGCCTCGCGGAGCGACACAGGGACCACGCGCAGTCAGCGGACTTCCCGTTTCGATTATGTGTTCCTACGCGAGGTATCTTCAAGGCATATTGCTACCAGCGAGACCGTGAAATCGTTAGCCCGTTAAAAGAAACGCATTTCGGGTATTGGGAAAATGGAGATGACAGAAATATTACCAGACAAATACCGAATTATATTGAACGTAATCAGCTCACGCCAACGGTGGGCGAACGATCAGCATGGAAAAGGAGCAAGTACGGCAAAATTCATTTCATTGAATTTGTCTCATTTAATGCGGCGGCAATTTTAACAAAAGTACGCGTCTGGTTGTTTGAAATTCTTTTTCCAACGGAAGGTCGTGTTTCATAGCTTCGGCGAAAAAAATACAAGACACGTACAATTCAGCGGAAGTCCTTAACTAATAAACGTGGCAAGTCATTTAGCTTTGCTCCGGTCGGTACGAATCGTTTTATTATTTTATTGAGTAATAGCATAAATCTGCATAGGTCCTACGCCGTAGAGGCGAAAGGCCATTTTACCTGTACCTGCCGCTAAATCCGCGCGGACAAGGTGACGCGGAAAGAAACAAGACAATTAGAGGACAACACAATTATAAAAGCGAAAATAGGAGATGGGTGTGAGTCATGCACTAATGGAAATACCAAGTTCTGTATTTCTCATTAGATCTTCATGAAAATGGTTGATACCGATGCATTCCTGATGTTTTCCGATGATACCAAGTACGATATAAATCTGGATATTTTTAAAGGAAACTTTATCACATGTGCCACTGCTGTTGGTAAACATTAGTAGTCCAACAGCTAGTTAAAATGGATTAGGGTTCAAAGGCAACTTCTGATGCGTGAAGTGTGTCTTTATTTCGGGGTAGACGCTTCAGAATGTTATTGCTTTAAAAAACTCTGCTACATTGGTAGAGTTCATCGAAGTAAGTGGTGTAGACGTAGGTTTTTAAAAATGAGACATTCTCTATTCCTAATTAGATGTGGTGGAGTCATCTAGGTTCCCCGAGTGGGGTGTATGTAAGCTGAAGAAGGGGGCACCTGCATGGACCACCGTTGGTGAGAGTCATCATTTGTGATTTCCCTGGCCCGTTGCAAGGGAAATTCTTGTCCTTTGTATTTCAAAGATAAAGAAACAAGGTAATTTCAAACCACGGTGACCTACTGCCACATCTGCAACGAGTTGTAAACCGATTTAGGTTCAAACGCTCACGGCAAGGGTGTTTCGCGATAGCCGTGGCAAAAACCATGATGGGCCGTGATGGGTTGCGATGGTTTACCATAAACTATACACACCGGTAGGTTTGTTAATTGTGCCACCTTCAACTAAGCGCCGCCAGGGTTGTGGTCATTGGAAAAACGGTGTCTTCGTTAAACCGTTCGGACGAGAGACAAGTCAGAACTTCAGTAACGCCGACTGAGGGAAGTACCAACTAGTGACAGTGATCCGACAGTGTCCGAGCGTCAGTTTCCATTTTAATTCGGTTTAATCATTCGCGCGCACTTTAATAGTCATGGACTGGTCAAACGAGACAGTTGTCGAATTTTTGCAACTCTATGAAAGTGAGCCGTCCATATGGAACCCGAGTAATATCTCACACAAAAACAGAAATGCGGTGCATGATGCGTGGAAGCGCATTGAAACTAAATTATCAATTAGAGCGACAGTAGCTGGTATGCAAGTGATGAAGGGCTCGCTTATGGCAAACTACCGGAAAATATTAAAATGAGTGAACGCGGCCACCCGAACTGGTTCCGAAACTGACGCAGTTTACACACCAGATTGGTTTGCGTATAAGTATATGCGTTTTCTGCAAGGAAATTATGCGCCAAATACAACACGAAATTAGCAGGTATATTATATTTTAATTATTTTTCTACATATGTAATATAAAACAATTGAGCGCTTAAATTTTGTCAGTTTTGAAATTCATGTAAAGTCCATGTTGCCCTGCGACAGCGCCGTTGGTGCTAAAAAATTGTGCATAGTAATCTATAACTCTTTTGACATACAGCCCTAGTTTCTTGCCAATTGTTTAAAATCATATAAACGAACTTGTGTACTTTTCATCATTTTGGAAATCGCGTTTACTAGTGCTATAAGTACAAGGTGTATAAAAAGAAATAGTCACTATTTTGAGGGGTGAATATACACCTCTGTATCGGTGTACATTTGTCAATAAAAGCTGCTGCAAAATTTGTTATAACATTGAAAAATAATGTTACATTTCTTTCGCATGGTTTGATTTCAACTTCTTTCCTTTTCATTCAGTAGAGCACGTTGACTTAAAAAGATGATTAAGATTAATTTTTATTATAAACTATTTTGCGGCCAAACTTTTTTTACGAATTTATCCGATCAAGAGGTGTAGATTCACCTCTCGAAACAGTCACCATTACTTTTTATATAGCCCGTACAATACTGAATTTGCGTTGGTAATTAAAAAAATCAGCAGATTGCAGAATCATGTGTTTTCCATCGACTGGACCTACGCATTGAAAAAAATTCCATTTGTGTCGAAGTCTGTTAGTATTTTCCGCCATTCATCTGGTGTTTCTGCCAACTATAAAAAGGAATTTGTGGTCTGTTTTAGGAATTAACCGAAAGCATAGAGAAGGACGAGGACAATAGGTCAGACCAAGACGGGTTGACGGATAATGTTACATGGGCCCTTCAGGTCCATCCCGTGCTCGCTGTCCTCGCGTCGCTTTCTTTCGAAATAGACGATTCAGCGGAATCGTCTCGCGTGTAGCAGTCACGTTGTGCTGAGCCCGTGGCAACAGCCCTAGGGACAACGACCGCGCTCGGCCCGGGCCCGGGCCCCGGATATTTTTCAATAATCGAGGAAATACAGCTGCCGACGGGGCAGTTTCCCCCATTCGCGGGGATTGTTCGAGGCTCGGCCCGCAACCGAGAGACGCGGAATCGGGATTCGTATCAGAGAGCTCGAGCTAGGAAGTCGCGACGGGCCAGAAGGCCGTCTAGATACCGCGACCACGTCTCCGCGTCGATTCCGCGAAGCGCGCTCGGCCTATCGTAATTCGTAAAAGGGTAACTCCATCCGACACACCGAGAAACAGTCAATCAGGACCGACGTACGACCGCGAAGAATAGCGACGATTCGAGACCAAGAGGTACGACGGACCCCGAGTTCACCGACTTCCGTGTGCTACCTGAGAGCGCAGCGAGCGACCACGACCTACGCTTGGTTCAGCGACACCGCGAGCGAGCGAAACAATAGACGGCAAGCGTGCCGTTCAATATTGGAGAATAACTGCGAGCAACAGCCGAGACGGAGCGCCGTCCCAAGGGTATGTTAATCCGATCTTACTTCCTTCAAGAATATATTTTACATTATTGGTTTTCCTTTAAATCCCTTGTACTCACTTATTCAACCACTATTACCTTCCCAATCCTTGGTAAGTACAGTCAAGGCGTGCTTTAGCACCTTAACAAAGCGAAGAACCCCGTGAATTGCCCTAACCGCTCGGGGTGATTCACAAAAGTCCCTTCATGACGTAACAAACTGGTGTCAGAAGTGGGATTGATTTTTTTTAATCACCCTCTATTAGAAGAAGAGCGCGCCGTCGCTACATGTTGCGACCTGCCGCAATCTTATCTGCTCGTAACTTGACTATACTTCCTACTACTTAAAGTTTCTTGGGGAGCATT
This sequence comes from Andrena bucephala, assembly GCA_947577245.1. Taxonomy (NCBI): domain Eukaryota; kingdom Metazoa; phylum Arthropoda; class Insecta; order Hymenoptera; family Andrenidae; genus Andrena; species Andrena bucephala. Next base: position 19,844,236 of record OX387718.1, on the reverse strand, counting down.
GCTTAACAATGCCCGGCGGTATCCTGAGATCTCCCCCTGCATCACATACCCCCAATTCCCAAACATCTGAGGCAGCCCCTCGTATAATCCCTCCTCCCTTACCGACGATGTCGAGCGGTCGACTATCTTTCAGCTCACGGACGAACGACCTTGAAATGTCTGCATTAGACGTATGGCATTCCCGAGAAGATGAGGAGAGAGTGTATCAGGCGCTTGTCAACATTCCCCGTTTCGACCCTGATTTTGTAACCTTGGAGGACTTCGCTGCCTCGATACAGCGTGCCATTAAGCGCATACCGCCCGGTCAGGAAGAAAGATTTCTGACCGAACTCATATACAAACTAAAAGATCCTATTAGATACTATGTCGAAGATAAAGGTTGTAAAAGCATGGCCGATCGGCTCTCCCTTCTAAGGATCCGATATTCCCCATGCCGCGGTTATGAGGAGCTCCGATTTGAACTGGAACGTATAAGCATATTTCCCCGGGAGCGTCTAATAGACTTTATTCACCGCGTGGCTAGCCTGTGCCGACAGGTGACCGTGAGGGCGAAAGAATTGATCGAAGAAAATGTCGAGAGAACTCTAATGGACGTGGAGCGATTGGCTCGAACCTCATTTATCACGGCAATACCTCAAAGAATCTCGATTAAAGTAGCTTTATCAAACTCCGTATCTTTGAACGACGCGTTCGACTTAGCATTACATACGCAGAGGCGAGAACGAGACTTCTCCAGCTTGCCGCGCGATGACACGAACGAGCACACTCGGAGCGCACGTCCTCTGTCACCGTACGACCCCCAGTGTAGATGGATCGAATGGAGACAACCGAACGAAAATGACTCGTACGAAGAGCCCCGTTCCTCGAACTCCGCCTACAGCGCGCATCGTTATCGAGACGAATATTATCGGGAGCCGTATTATCGTGATCCGACGCCGGAGCGCCGTCCAACGACCTTGCTGACGTGGCAAGGCCAACGCCCGGTGGACTACGAACGCAGACCGAGTGTTCCTCGTGGAAGACCCGCGCGCGGGAGACCTTGAAATAATATAATAGGCAGTCACGACCTCACGAGTCTAGATTGTATCAACCCCGCGAATCTCGTGGATATGAATCTCGTGAATCGGAAAGATACGAACCTCGGGGATCGCAGACAAATGAATCTCGAGAATCGCAAAGATCGGAGGAACGTGAAACTACCCCTGAGAAGCGCGATTATTTAAACTCCCAGCGCGTCCGCCCGTTCAATCGGAACGAGGCGGGCGCGTCCTCCTCGCAGCCAGAGCCCGCAACGACGCTCCTACGAGCGGACTCCCCCCGCATCCGGGTCAAGGCCGAACAACTGTTTCCCCGGGTGTGTATTCACCTTTTAAACCTTCCCTGGTCGATTAGAGTGTTGGATTTAAGATTCGCGCCTGATCTCCCCCTAGCTTCAGTGTGCTGGATTAAAGATTCGCGCCTGGGTTCCTTTAAAATCCTCAGAGTGCTGGATTTCAGATTCGCGCCTGACTTTCCTTCCCCCCACCCCCATAGTCATCGTTCCTAAAGACCTCACCCGGGACGTGACACTATCGGTTGTATGGTGGAGCTACGGACCAATTGAATTTAAGCGGCGGGAATTTTGAATAGATTTTATCACGAGATTTACTATATCAAAATCAAATACATAATAGATTCATTCGTTAGCGGTATCGAATAATTCATTCGTTAAACATGTGTATATTCGATTATGTATAACGGATACTAGTGCAAACCTACTAGATTTATGCAGTTTTTGGACGAATGTTATAAGAAACTGATTTTCACCACTTTTAATCATTTGTAATTCATAGTAACGTTAACCAATTTTAATGAAATTTTCAACATGTATACAACTTACTGATATTAACGAAAGGCATTTCGTTTAACGGAAAGGTATTTTGATTTTCATTAAAGGATTAGATAAAAAAGTGGACAAGTGATTTTTATTATTTATTTCGCGATACAAATAATTGTATTTTCCTCAAATAGTTTTTTTATGCATTATCTTTTACAGTAGGTATAGCAATATTTACTCTAGAAGAAGGAAGAAATACACAGAAGTACACCAATTGTCGCGGCTTAATGCATGGTAAATGCTTAGAGCATATGCTCTAAGGGTAAATGGTAATGCGCCGTGATCAAGACATAACCCAACCACTGCTAACCACTAAATCTGACTAAATCGAATGATTTCAGCCGACTAAAAACTATCGACTACATAGTCGATAGTATGTCGCAACTAAATAGTAAGTAGTCGATACTTTAATTTATTCGATGGTGCCCATCATTACAACGCTCCGGCTACCTTCCAGCGTTTAATGAACCACGTTTTGAGACGGCTTATCAGAAAAGAGTTATTCGTGTATTTAGACGACGTGGTTGTATATTCGCGTACACTCGCGGTACACTTTCGAACGCTTATGCGATCATAATTTAACCTTACGGACGGAAAAAGCCTAGTTCTTAAAGGACAAGGTCATATACCTAGGCCATATAATAGCAGCCGACGGAGTACGACACAATCCCGAAAAGATTAAGGCCGTCGCCGCCTTCCCCGTTCCCAAAACCCGTAAAAATTTAAAGCAATTTTAGGGTCTCATAAATTATTATCGTCGGTTTATCCCAGGTATGGCAAAACGAGCTAAACCCCTTACAAACTTGACAAGTATAAAAATTCCATTCTATTGGGCTGAGAAACATCAGGAAAGTTTCGAAGATCTACGCCAGGCGCTCTGCAAAGAGCCGATTTTACGTTATCCAAATTACAACCGTTTATTATTACAACCGATGCGTCCGACGTAGCAAAACCGACAAGGCAAAATAGGCGAGGACCCGCCAATAGCGTACGCCTCACAGATGCTCAACCCTGCTCAAGAAAATTACTCAACCATCGAAAGGGAATGCTTCGCGATAATTTACGCCGTAAAACAATTCCGTACGTACATCTATGGGCGAAAATTTTTCTTGGTAACTCATCACCGGCCACTTCAATGGTTATTTTCGGTAAAAGATCCGGTGTCGCGACTCGCTCGATGGAAGATCACACTCGCCGACTACGACTACGAAATCGTCTATAAACCCGGCCGTGTAAATGCAAACACAGACGCGTTATCTCGAAATCCGGTCTCACACGTGTTCCCGAATACTTCAAAGGAAACCGCGTCGAATAGCGAAACCGAGGGTATAAGAACGCGCGTAGCAGAGCGGCGTCAAGGCCTGTCAAGGCCGAACTATGGAGAACCACCGTCGCTTATAGACGATTCCATGCTAGCCCGAGATAATGCAGACGGTATGGAGAGCAGAGCCAACTCTACCGTTCTGGACACAGCGGAAGAACGAACGGGAATGCCCGAATTCTTGGACGAAAATGAGGACCCGGAAGAAACCATCTTGGACTCCACTTTCGGAAGCAATGAGTCGCGTATAGGTCCGTTTACAGAGCAAGAAACCACTGTCTTGAAGAGTCTAGATGAAGAGTACCCCTCTGAAAAGGAAGGGGAAGGTCACCACGAATTCGAAGATTTTGAAGAGAAGGACTCCCCCAGGATAACCGAAGGTCCACATGCAGGCCAATATACACACGACCAACTCGCCTTCTTGAAGAGCCTTGACGAGCCACCCCGCTAGGAGTACGTAGAAGGAGATAATTTAGACCCCACCTTCCGAAGCATTGACACACCACAAGGCCCGCAGACAGAAATGGAAATTTCCATTACGAGGAGCCCCCCCCCCCCCCCCCCCCCCCGCAAAAGGGAAGAATCATCGAATATCCCCGAAAACGTCAGTCCCCAGAAGACAAAACCACGACCGGGCCCGAAGAAAAGAGTATCATGGGGTATACCTCTTCACGAAGAAGCCCTGAACATCCCGCAATCGCCAATGATTTGTCCAGAGGATGAGATCCTGGAGGAACTGAAAGATCAATCCCCTCCTAAAGAAATTTCTAGCACGAGTCCAAGACCCGACATAATTAAGATGCCTGACTCAACGGAGCGATACAGAGCAACCCCCGGGCCATTCACCGACCCTTCAAATTTTCGGCAAATCACACGAGAATCATTTGGATACCGGGGAAACACAATGGACACCGGAACATGAAATCCAACCAATGCAATGCGAAGTGAAAATCGTAAAAACCACGCTTGCGTAAAAACAACTTTAAAAGCTATAGAACTTCTCGACGAAACAAAATTATTATCTGAAGAATTAATCAGAAATCGCGTAATAATCACCCGTAATGAAGAAGGAAAAATTTTTAGCATCATAGGAGTGAGCAACTTTTACCATAAAATGAGAGAAGCCGACCTGGCATCAGCACTAACAGCGCTCAGGGACGCCGCAGAGACCGAATGCGTCCACTCGCTTCGGATAGCGACGCATGACGAAACCCTACACCGATTCAACGCCGAAACGCTTCAACGACATTTCAAAATTATTTTCAAACCGGCCGGATATGAAGTGCTCCAGGGGACAGGAATATTACAACTGAGGAGGGATTGTGATGCCAAAATCGGGACCGACCAGATTTGGGCATCCGGAGTCGACACTGAGACATTAACAACCATCTACAAACCATCTATTGGCATAAACATCTCGGAAATCCTGCCGACTCTGACGAAACATCATGTGAAAATTTTAATCGACCATCAAAAAAACGAACCCCTGTGAACCCTTCCAGATGCTCGTGCGAAAGCAACCGTAATCGCATTGGACGGCATAGAAAGACAGGCACGGGAGATAGCCACCCACCACCGAGTCGAAAATCGATCAACGTATGTTACATATGGACTGCCAGGACTAGAAGGCACCCTCGTAATCATCTTTATTGCCTGGATTGGATACCGTTTTTTGAGGGCACGCCGGATTCAACATCGCGAGCCTTTAAGGAAAGAGACAAAGGTTGATATAGAAATGGTACCACCCCGACCTCCTCCTCAAATAATCTCCAGACCCCGTCATCTTGCTATTACATCTTTTCCTCCCGACCTACCCGTTATACCATCCACGAGGACAGGATATCGAGCCCACGTGGAACGATCGAGAAGTTTCGCGGGCATCGAGCCGTACTTCGATGTATTCTAGGAAGTACTTCGCTGATAGCAGCAAAAATCCCCGCGCGTTAGCTCTAAGAATCGATCCCCACGAGGCGCTCTGCTGCGAAAATTAGGAAGTAGGCACAATAGCATATAAGATATCAAGCAGGCAAGCCGGCCACTTTCGTCTCAGAAGTTCACGAAGTTAATGCAAATTTAATCGCGTCGTTAACTATGCCTCTCGCAAATCAAACCACCGTTGTGCCGACACCAAGATTCGACGACACCAAGCATATACGGTCCACGTTGGCCGAGGCGATTCTGCCCCGGCACATGCACGCGCCCTTTGGGCGAAAGCTGTGCGTGAGGCCCGCGGAAACAAGCTGGGGAAGCGGATAAGTGTGGACCCACAGGAGGCAGAAAACGAAAACGATCTGCCACGCCTGCGCTTGGCTGAACCCCTCCGAGGACTTCAAGGAGTACGACGAAGTCCCGGTTCACTGACTGTCGGTGGAGGTGAGGGCGGTGGCCCTCACGAAATGCACCAGATGCCGGACCAGACACTTACAATGGATAACCCCAGGCAACTGCACCGGGTGCATCCGGGCCATATTGGATGTTAACCCTCGATACATCCCGGCGTTCCCGGTGCTGGAGGTGCCGCGCCCCCTCGAACCACCACGGCCAAGGGACGTGCCGTGGATCCTACCTGCCGGGTAGAATAAGAGGTCAGCCACCACCCCCCTCAGCCTTAACTGAGCGTCGTCCAGGCCACTACTAGGAGCCCCCTCGTCTTAAGAAAAATTTTGTTCTCTTCCTCACCTTTTTGTTGTTCGCTGTATTATTATTATTATAGCCGTAAATTTTCTCGATATAATATCATTCTCTTCCTTTTGGTTTTCTTTATGGCATATTATTATTAATCCCTTTTTCTTTCTTTTGGGTGTACTATTACTTTTATTATGGATATTTCATCATATTGTAACAATATATTGTTCTTTTTGCTTAATTATGGCTCCTTTATTGCCACCCTCTTGCGACCCCTTCAATTTAATTAAGCGCTAATTGTTAAACATAGTTTTAAGAAATCGAGTAAGGTGTACGCGACGACAGCTACGCACGTGTTCATGAAATAGCCTCTCGAGACCATTTCATGTCTAAGTGGGAAGGTGTGCCCTTCAGGTCCATCCCGTGCTCGCTGTCCTCACGTCGCTTTCTTTCGAAATAGACGATTCAGCGGAATCGTCTCGCGTGTAGCAGTCACGCTGTGCTGAGCCCGTGGCAACAGCCGTAGGGACAACGATCGCGCTCGGCCCGGGCCCCGGATATTTCTTAATAATCGAGGAATACATCTGCCGACGGGGCAGTTTCCCCATTCGCGGGGATTGTTCGAGGCTCGGCCCACAACCGAGAAACGCGGAATTGGGATTCGTATCAGAGAGCTCGAGCTAGGAAGTCGCGACGGGCCAGAAGGCCGTCTAGATACCGCGACCACGTCTCCGCGTCGATTCCGCGAAGCGCGCTCGGCCTATCGTAATTCGTAAAAGGGTAACTCCATCCGACACACCGAGAAACGGCCTCGCCGGGAGTGCCCTTACGCGTCAATCAGGACCGACGTACAACGGCGAAGAATAGCGACGATTCGAGACCAAGAGGTAAGACGGACCCCGAGTTCACCGACTTCCGTGTGCTACCTGAAAGCACAGCGAGCCACCACGACCTACGCTTGGTTCAGCAACACCGCGAGCGAGCGAAACAATAGACGGCAAGCGTGCTGTGCGATATTGGAGAATAACTGCGAGCGACAGCTGAGACGGAGCGCCGTCCCAAGGGTATGTTAATCCGATCTTACTTCCTTCAAGAATATATTTTACATTATTGGTTTTCCTTTAAATCCCTTGTACTTGCTTATTCAACCCCTTATTACCTTCCCGATCCTTGGTAAGTATAGTCAAGGCGTGCTTTAGCACCTTCACAAAGTGAAGAACCCCGTGAATCGCCCGAACCGTTCGGGGTGATTCACAAAAGTCCCTTCAGGACGTAACAATGTCGACGAAATCGTAGATACGGAAATGCCGTCGACATCGGCACAAAATAACCAAGTGCCCCCAGTCAGCTTACCATCGCGGAAAAAGAACACGGCCGTTGCAGTAATCGAAAGCCACATGGAGGAAGCATTTAAAGTGCTGAAAAGTTCATTAGAAGCACAGACGGTTCCCCCAGATAAGTGCTCAGAATATGCCGAATTATTGACCCTAAAATTAAGAAATTTAGATGAACGTACTAGAGACATTGCGATGCATGAAATCGACAACTTAATGTTTAGGCTAAACAAGAATAACGATCACACACCGCCATTGTCGCATCCACCAAACCCTCTTCCCACACAGGTATCTCCAAACAATCCCACTTATAATTACCTATCACATCCATTCGCAACAGGTAACCCTTATTCTCGTTCATCATCTTATTTCCCATCAACATCATCACCTTACCCATCAACAACATCTCATTCCCCATCATCATCACCTTACCTATTCACATCATCACCTTACCCACCAACATCATCTCATGCCCCATCAACATCATCACCTTACCCATTTACATCATCACAGTACCTATCAGCATCATCACCTTACTTATCAATACAGCCACGCCATGCACTATCACCAGGACCGAATCATCATTTTTCCCCGCTTACACAACCCACAGAATTCACTGAACACCTAACAGGCTCGCATCCTACATACACCGAACTAGAATAACAACTGACTTTATAATATAGTGTACCTATTAAATTATATGAATGTACCTATAGTATAACGTACCCCCTAAAAAAACTTTAAAAAAGTAAAAAAATTACGCCAAGTACATGAAATCAAATAAATCACAAAAAAAGAAAATAATAATAATAAATACAAAGTAAAAAAGATGTGAAATTAGAATGAGCTGCAAGTACATAAAGGTGCTTTCCCGCAGCGTGCAACGGCGGCACTGTGTAACACAATAAAAGACAAAAAAAAAATGTCCGCGGCCTGGAAGTCAAATACTTGGTGTGGCCAGGCAAGGTATTTTCAGACCATCAATACCCATACCTTCCCTCTCGCAGGCTTTTAGATATTTTGACAATTTAAATAATAATTCAATTAATAGTCAATATAAAACTCTTGACAATATGTGTACATTTTCATTATATTGCGTTTTAAAATGATTAATAAGCCGAGACGATTTTTTTTATCGATTATTATTTTAAAAGATACGATGGTCAAGTTCGGTTTTTTAAATGGAACTATTTTTTTTGAAGAGGTGACTTGATAGTGCGTTCCAAGCCAAATTCATTAAGCTTTAATGTATACACTTTATTTCCACTGGTTTTTGAGATAATGCGATTGCAAATTTACTGATTTTCACTGGAAGAAAACCCGCTGGAACAGCAAGGACCGGGGACGGTCTTGCTGTCGCCACGGGTACATTGCCTGTTGAAACCGATACCTACCTGCCAAAGGTCTACGCCAGGAATGGCAGGCCCAAGGGTTGGACAATTCTTTTTCGTTAGAAATGCTACTTAGGTAGGTACATCTGCGGTATCGCGAAGCGCACCGTTACTTTTATTTCGCACTTGCTTCTACGCTCGGATGGCCGGTTCTTTTCGGAGGGATGCAAGTTCGATTGGTTAGGTTAGGAGGTGTGAAAGTTGCTAGACTAAATTTCAACCATAGGCAGCAGATTGTATTAGAACCAATCGGACCACGCGTCGACAGCGGGCTACCCCTGTTCTTCCTGTGTCTCTCCACGAGGAGTATTGACGGTGGATTGTAGGAGCATAGATGTCTGGATGCCAGTTATTGAATTCAGAAGACGATAGAAACACTCTATTATCGAACACGCATTTACTATAATTAAAGTAAATCGTATTCCTCTCGGGCAGGAGTACTGATAGTGATCGAACTTGCGCCCCACTTCGCGCAGACCGATTAGTCGGATCACACACTGCACAAATGATACAGGGTAATTCTGGAGCAACGCCCGTCAAGGAGATGCGACCAGGTACCCCGTGGCGAGGACAGATCTTCGCAGTGCCTCACCCGATTTTTATGGCTTTTTCCGGAAAAAGGTATGGATCCTGCGCCGAACGCATCGAATTGAGGTCGAGCCCCCGCAGTCGAGGGTGAAATATCCATCACAGCGTATTAAGAAATTCTTTTCTTCGTCGTATTGAAAGGGAAGTGACGCCAATGGATTCCTTATGTTTTTCTCACGAAAATCATACCAAATGTCATGCAAATCGGACTACTTTGATACAAGCTATTTTTATTCCCTATGTAAAAGTTGTCCGATTTACACGACATTTGTAATGATTTTCATAAGGAAACCCCAAGGACTCCATCGGCGACACTGCCATATCCATACGATAAAGAATAAATAATTATTTTATTTTTTAAACAGATACAGGGTAATTATTATTATTATTATTATTATTATTATTATTATTATTATTATTATTATTCGTCTTTATTACTTGAACATTGTTTCGTGTATATATATTGTAAATATCGTTCATTCCTAGATGTAAGAAATTTATATTAGATAAGCGGATTTTAATCATGGTGTCTCCATCTGGAGTGTCAGGTGAGATTCAGGTGCTTCTCTCTCCCCCCTCCTATCGTATCGCCGCGGTTCTTCGCGATAATCGCGATCTAGTTAGTCGGTTCCAAACCTATAATCAGGAAAGTCGTGTATACGCAATTGCGCCGAGAGAGAGAGAGAGAGAGAGAGAGAGAGAGAGAGAGAGAGAGAGAGAGAGAGAGAGAGAGAGAGAGAAGCAGTGAAACGCGAAGAAAACTACTCAATTATAAAATCGCGCTCAGTGCTTTAGTTCTGCCCTTCCTTATCGCGTGTTCAGTGCTAGTATTGAGCACTTATATTAAAACTGGAATTTTTATTGCAACTTGCTTCAAAAATACAGGACGGAACGTTCAGCCCGATCCTGAAATACAACTTACAACTTGATCCTAAACCTTATTACTACAAAATCCTAAGCCTACTATACCTACTTAAATCTAATTACGCTAACGGATTAAAACTAAATTCTTGATCAAGAAACAAACATACAGAAAAAGAAATAATATATAAAGACAAGCGAAGTAAATGGCGAGGCTGCAGTACAATACTGTTAGAAGCCTAACCGTAACTAAATAACTAACATAAAACTAAACTAAAACTAGGGAAGAAAGCAGAAACAGAAAAATAGGAAAAATTAGGGAAAAATCAAGAGACAGAAACTAACGTTATTCTGACGCATAATGTAGCCATATATATCGCCGAGCATTAGATTTATAATCAGGAAACGATTTAAGCCCTCGAATATCAGGTGGAAGGGAATTATAATAATGAGCCGAAATATAGGCAAAGGATGATTCAAATTTAGATGACGAGTGTGCTGGTATGGAAAGGAGACTTTGGTATCGAGTAGGAAGAAAATTAGGCCCATGGTAAGAAAGATTATTGCGAAGAATATTATAGAGATAAGGCGGGACATGAGATGAGAGTATTTTGTGAACGATACAACATAAATGGAAAATCCAGCGCTGAGGCATACGTAACCAAGACGTTTTAACATATGGATGAGAGATATGATCGTACTTCCGGACACAAAAAGAAAAACGCAAACAGGAATTTTGTACTCGCTGGATAAGGTAAGAAAGACGATAGGATAAACATGGACGATAAACGATATCACAGTAATCAAACAACGAAATAATCAAAGATTGAGATAATAACAGTTTTTGTGCCGATGAAAGAATGTGACGGGCGGGGTAAAGTAGACGTAAACGCGAATAGGCTTGACGACACAGCGAGGAAACATGGTTAGAATATGAAAGCAGAGGATCAAAGGTGAGTCCCAAGTTGCGAATGGAGTCAGAAGGGTATAACTGTAGGGATCCGAGTGTGACAGATATTGGAGGAAGTTTTTCCAATGACGAGGGAGAGCCAAGAACAAGAAGCGTAGATTTAGCGGGATGAATCCTGAGTCCATGCTGATCCGACCAATTTATAATTCTTGTAAGGTCTAATTCGAGTTCCGTAATTGCAGCGCGGATGTTACAAGGCATAACGGTAGACACAATCTGCATGTCATCAGCATACATACACGAAATATTGTTCGAAGTTATATGTAGCAGGTCAATGACAAAAACATTAAATAGCAGAGGACCTAAAACCGATCCCTGCGGAACGCCACACTTAACAATACGCGAGGAAGAAAATTTCGGCCCATCCACGTTTAGCATGACTTGCTGTGTACGTCCCTTAAGATATGACCGACACCATGATAGAGCCATTGGGGAGAAACCTAGAGATTTTAACTTAGCAACTAACAAGTCGTGGTCGATAGTATCAAATGCTTTGGAAAAATCAAGGGACGTAATTAAAGCTACTCTTCGCAAATCAATAGCCCGCAGAATAGTATTCGTAATATAAAGAAGGGCAGTAGTCGTACTATAGCCACGTCTAAATCCGGACTGCAAAGGTGGAATTGCATGAATTGATGTTAAATACCACAGTAACTGCTGGTAACATAATTTCTCGAAGAGTTTTGAAAGAAAAGGAGGCTGCGATATAGGGCGAAGAGAATTTAGCGAAGTAGGATCAGGAGATTTAGGAATAGGAGTGATAATGTTATGTCTCCAGCAAGAAGGAAAGGAACCAGAGTTTATAGAAAAATTAAAGATATGAAGTAAAGGATCGAGACAGGAGGGAGTACAAGATAACCGTAGCTGTCCAGACAAGTCGAAGGGGTTAGAGGAAGTAAGCTTAATGTTCTTAAAGATAGAATATATATCTCCGAGATTGAAAGGGACGAAGGAAAAACTGGCAGAAGATTCAACAGGTTTATTAAGATAGCTATTTATTATGTCAGTAGAAATATTAGTAGTAGGAATAGAATCAACAAAGTGATCATTAATAGCATTAGGGTGCGAAAAGATACTAGGGAGATTATTATTTCGCCGCGGACGATAATAGCCAGCACGAGAGAGAACATTCCAAAATTTCCTAGGCGAGCTATATGAGGACGAAAGATGGTTAAATAGCGCACGCTTCTCGGCTCTGAGGGCATTAGAACAAAAATTACGGAGTTCTTTATACCTTCTCCAGCGGGAAGGATTCGCAGATCGCCGATACTTAGCCAGAGCACGATTTCGCATACGAAATAGTCTCCGCAGATTGTCAGTTAGCCAAGGAGCAGGAGGACGTGTTATCCGCACTCGCTCAATAGGCGCAAAATGGTCAAATAATGTAAATAGGAGAGAATGAAATAATTTTATTTTACAACCAACAGAGGCCGCCTCGTATACAGGAGACCAATCAATCTGCGTAACAGCTGAATCAAAGGATTCTGACGAAATACAATCTAGATTTCGGCGCAATATAAAACGAGCAGCCTTACTGGGCTTGATCAAATTAATTACCCCATAGATAAGCGAGTGATCACTAACGTGGCTCATATCATACACACCGCATAAAGAGGTTGTAAGCTCGCTACTGACCATCATAAGATTGATCAGGGACGACGATGCCGCAGTTACACGCGTAGGTTCATTTATAATCTGTTTAAGGGGGTAGACACGGGTAATGCAGCGCGCTGTAATACCCACATAATGTGCCCGAAACATGGGTTTGGGGGGATACGTTTTTCGTCCTTATATGAGCAGATTTTGGGCTGGGTGAGGTCTCAATCGAAAGAGGAAGGTTCGATACAGCCCGCTCTGGTCATGGTTCGACGAGATTGTGTTGATATCTAATAATATGAGTGTTCAAAGTAGAGCAAAAGTCGACAAAATACACCCGCAGGAATCCAAGTATTTTTAGGTCACTAAAAGAGTTTTGTGGCTCAAACGATGACCAGAGCGGGCTGTCTCGAACCTTCCTCTTTCGAATGAGACCTCACCCAGCCTAAAATCTGTTCATATAAGGACGAAAAACGTATCCCCGTGATTGCATTCCCAAATACGAGTTCCGCCATATTAGCGATAATACAGAGCAAGTCACGTGACAAATTTAGTTGAGCTAGTGGATATGAGATGGCGCCTACTCGGGAGGACTGCCAACGTGGAATCATAGCAAAACTGAAGCGTTAGCTGGATACACGTGCGACAGTAAAAGCGTGATGCAGTCAATGCATGCATTTCCGGACGATTGTAGGTTAGGTTATATGCATTTTAGGCATACATTGACTAGGAACTGCTGGGAATTGTCTACATTTACTAAATTCACGCTTTTACTGTAACACATACATCACCGCTGCCGAATATGTTATAATTATATGGCCACATTATTTCAAATAAAAAGAGAGATTGGAATTTTTTAATAACACTGGAAGTAGTGATTTACTGATATTATATTTTCAGAATGTGGAAGTTACAGCAATTATTTGCAATTATTGCATTTATTATTATTCTTCCGACTATTGTATATAACATATAACAAGGAAAAGTCTCCAAACCGGTCAACAGTTGACTCCTTGATTTTTTTCGTAATTCTTTACGCTCCTATGCAGAGATGGGCATTATTTAATTAAAAGAATATACTTCCGAATGGTCCCAGTGGCCGATCGACACGAGGTTTGGGGGGAGGGTGTGTGTACCCTAAATCTAAAATTCTATTTAGCTTCGGGTATTTATTAGTTTCCTTTGTTTATTCGAAGGCCTTTCATCTTTGGCTTCGAATAATTTTTCATCTTTCATTATATCTTTATCCTAAGGTCGTATTCAAATATATTGGCCAGTCGATTCATTTTCGCAAACAGCGATCGAGGAGAAATCAGCCATCACCATCTGACGATCGTGGATTTGTCAGTTGGAGTTCCCTAGCCACCGAAGGGTATGGTGGGGTAACGGGAATGCTGCTCGGCCCCGTCTGAACGTAGCCGTGTGGCTGTTATTTATTCTTATTGTCAGCGTAGTACATATGTAGTTGTGTGCGTCACAAAGTTATGCGTAGACCAATACGAGATGAAGCTATCGAGAAAGAATCAATGTTCTGAACAATAAAGCTTCTGAATTTTTTCGGAGCTAAGGCCTAAGGCACACCTATTCTGATGCGTGTATTTCTACGCTGCAGCTCGGTTTGGCCTATACATGACAGAAGCTTGGCGCTATCCCCACCACTTCTGGCTCACTCGTGTTCTGCGATGACGAGAGAATACGCGTTACGAATAGGAGTGTGCGGATCGTCCCGCGGCTCGGATTCTCGGCCCTCGGGGCGGGTCGGAAAATTTCGGGCGGGATCGGGCGGGGTCCCGATACTTTCGTATTGCTCGAGATCCAGACGGTTTCGGGATCCCGAGACTCGATTCGGGCTACAAGCATGACCGCCATGAGCGGGCAATTTGATTTCAGGTCGGCTTGGCAAAACTCGGACGCGATCTACTCGAAAGCCAGCTATTACGAGGGGACCGAGACGGAAAGAATTATGTATATAATTTATATCGATACCAGAGTGATAAGTTTTTACCTTTCAGCCTCCTGTTGAATCATAATTTGTATCTTATTATTTATTTACATATATATGTATTTTCATTGCTACCAAATAGTCTGTGAATACTGAATACGTCCATATACGTACTTAAATAAATACCATGTTCAGAACTTGGGAAGAAGACTATTTTTATATCGACAATATTTTAAAATCTGAATAAAATATACTTCATACTTAGTACTTTATGTAAAGGGAATATATAGGGTATTATCTTTTTCCGGATAGGTTCAGATTTAAAATAGAAAACGTACGAACTATAAGCATACAAAAAGGAATATTTCCTGGATGTTTCATAATAACAACAATATACAGGAGGCGAATATTTTATTATTTCATATTAACGTGTAAGAAACATAATTTTTCTATGTTCTCAGGTAATAATTTTAATCTATTACTGGTAACGATATCGTCCGATCGCGTCCGAGTTTTGCCGAGTTATGCTTGTAGCCCGAATCGAGTCTTGGGGTTCCGAAACTGTCGGGATCTCGAGCAATACGAAAGTATCGGGACCCCGTCCGATCCCGCCCGAAAGTTGCCGGCCCGTCCCGACCCCGAAAAATCGGGTAACCGCACACCCCTAGTTACGAAACTCACCGGCCAATAAATCTGAATACGATCTTAGAAGTTCGAATAACCGAAGAGAACCTTTGTGTCCCGAGCCGCGCGAGATCGTCGTGCTCGGCGATGTGTCATCGATTATAAAGAAACAGAATTTGTTTATTTTTCATCGTATCAATATGAAAGTGACACCGTTGGATTTTTGGCATTCTCCCGGTTATATTGGCAGAAAATAATTTAAATCGGACTATTTTTAACAAAACGGGCTTTCACTTCTACAAACAAATTTTTCACGTAATTTCCTTAATTTTGGTCCGAATTATATCATTTTTGGGGCCAATTTGATCGAGAAAACATGAGGAATCGACTGACGCCACTTTCGCAAAGATCTGATTAGAAATGCAGAACTGCAGATTTGTCACTGCTTAGCGCGCAACATTGTATGGCCCCGCTGGTTTCGAGCGCCGAAGCCCACGAAACTCAGCGAGTCGCATGATTGCCAGCGAGAAGGCCAAGAGGGGACTTTCCATGGCGAAGGAAAATCAGCCTTCTACAGAACTCAAATCGAGAAAAACTTTGCTAACAAACTTTATATTCACGTCAAATAAATACTTGTAAAATTTAGACGACGAACTATTGTTGAATTTCGCCAGTTCTTACATATGCCCCACTGGGTTCGGAATTCCTGATCCCAGAGTTTCATGCATTTACCTATTGAAATGTTGCTTCAAGTCATCGGGCAATTGCATTGTTTCTTCTCGTACATATGTATATCTGTTCGCGAGTAGGTGTCATGAATGACGCGACTTTTGTTTCCCAAATAAATTCACCCCTATCAGGGCCCTCGCTCGAACCGCTTGACAAGGAGACCGCACGATGTGAACCGAGTGGGAGTGAAATAGCGCACCAGCGGTACACCCTCGGTCGACGGCGACTTGAGTCATCCAGTACTGAATACGAAATGTTCAAAATTTCTCATTACACCTTGATGAGAGTGTTACCATTCATGGATTGTTGGTAAGTCAAGACACGAAGCAATTCAATCTATTTTTTCTTATGAATACAGTGGGGTGGGTAGGACTTTCCCGATAAACTGAGCCCAAAGGCTTCTCAACAATTGAAACATTGGAAGACTGTACATATTCTTTCTGATGCTTTCGGCGATATGCGCTACCATTTGTATGCCCGGTTTCATGTCTAACAAGTCAGGCGATTTTGTTTGTGAGAGCCATATATAAATACAGTCCTGTAACGTTCACTACATCTTCAATTATAAAACTGCAAATATGTTATTTTACACATGTGTCTCGCTGAGTTTCGTCGGCTTCGACGCTTGAAACCAGCGGGACCATACAATGTTGCGCACTAAGCACTGATGAATCTGAAGTTTTGCAATTTCTAATCAGATCTTTGCGATCGTGGCGTCAATCGATTCCTTATACTTTCTCAATCAAATTGGCCCCAAAAATGATACAACTCAAAGTTCACAAATGTAGCGTAATACAACGAAATAGCCGCTACATATTTATTGTCTTATAGCATATACATAGGTTATATTTTCTGTCACTTCCAGGAGGGACCACATAATAATCACGCGTTGGATTCAACATCAAACACAATTTTATATATGTTTGTTCATAACTGCTTTCTGCATAGGATGTGTATTTCATGTTCTGTTTCAGTGTTTTGCTAATTAAAAAATGTCTATCCTAACAAACTTCATTTTCTGGGGACATGCCCTCATCTATTTTTCCTTTTCACTTATAATTCCTTACTGCCAATGTAGAATATTGTAGCATAAGCACATTTCAAGTAATTAAAATGTACAATGAATTTTCTACGTTTGCAGTACCAGCCGACTTTCCGTTTAAATTTTTATAAGTACAACGCAACAGCTGAGAATTTATTTCCTTATTCAGAATAGAATACGGAAATAGCAAACAGCTCCCTCTCGCGTGCACAGGCAGCCGCGTATCTATGGGTAATACCATTTCAGTGCAGAAAAAACCTGCTGTAATACCGACCTGCCGAATCGGCCAGACCACGTGACGTGTCTACCCCCTTAAGTGATAACACCGCCATAAAAAGATGAATTTCATTAAAGCCAAGAGAATTATGGAGCAACGCCCGTCAAGGAGATGCGGCGGCCTCGTACCCCGTGGCGAGGATAACACCCCGCAGTGCCCATCGAATTTTATGGCTTTTAGACGCTTGAAGGGGTTTGAATACCATTAAAATCTGAGAAATGTCCAGGATTTCCGCATTTCTCTTCAGATCTTTGCGAAAACGACACCAATCGATTCCTTATGTTTCGCCGATGCAATTGACACCAAGAACGACGTAATTCGGACCATAATGAAGGAAATTAAAAATTCATTTCCATAACCACAAGCTAATATCGTTAATGATAGCCCGATTTACATGAAAGGGTCTAGCTGGATAAGCATAGTGAAAAGTGCCCTTGAACCGATTTTAGCTGGCAATGCACCTTTCAATAGTGTAGCACAGGAAAACATTGTACACCAAGTTTCAACCCCCTATCTCAACCAGGAGGGTAGTTATAGGGTAAATTCGAATTTTCGGTTTTTGCCATATTTTCCATATTTAACGGTCAGCAAAAATTCTAAAAAAAATTTGAAATATTGTAGACATGATTGTGTATGATTGTGAATTTTTTCAGATTTTTTCGTTGCAACTGCTAAGTGTAAGAAATAAAAAACGCAAAAAAATGTCGAAAAATGCAGATTTCGTGTTGAAGTTTTCGAGCGACTAGATTTGTAATTTTACAGTAGTTAGATATTGACATAACTATTATCTACAATTTTTTTTCAGATTTTTCGGTAAGGTGCGCCATAGGTAAAAAAATCAGAAAACGATATTTTCGAGATATTTCGCGTGAAAACGTGATAAGTACTTTCAATTTTTGCATTTCCGTCATACAGTGAATGCATTATATAATTTTTAATATCTCTACATTCGACAGAGTAATATGTAAACGGAGGGAATCAAGTTAATATGATTAATTGGAAGTGTATACGCACCATATATCATATGGTACGAAAGAATCATTCAGCGCCGCAGTTAGCGGAGTGGTTAGAGTGTTAGACTCCAAAACCGCTGCATACTCTCTTTTGTCGTAGGTTCGCACCCCTCCAAGGTCCAATTTTTTTTTCATGATATAAAATTTTTTTCATCGTTGATTACATGACAATACACGATATTCATTCAAAAATTTTAAAAATATTTTATCATAAGGTTTCCATAAAAATAATTTAAATGCACCGCCGCGCCGGCCGGTTTTCTGCCTATGTATTGTTCTAGCTCCGGATAGTTTATAATTATTTTGTCAATGGAATAGATGTGTGGTATTGGCTTATGATACGTATTCTGAATCCACTGGTTGGATTCGCCATTCTTTTATCAACGTACACCGTCCTCATTCGATTGTGGTCGCAGTGCGTCCGATTAATGGCTGATTTAAAAAAATAAACGTAAAAATATTGCCATAAGCTAGCTGTAGTGTACAGCTGTTATTATGCTTTATTACATTATAATATACTATATTATATTGCATTGCATAGCATTGCATTGCATTTTTGTTATATTTTTGTTGTTATGCTATACTATTGTTATATTATGTTATATTATATTATTTTATTGATCAGGGAATCAGACACTAAGTGAACGGACCGCGACCACAATCGAATGAGGACGGTGTACGTTGATAAAAGAATGGCGAATCCAACCAGTGGATTCAGAATACGTATCATAAGCCAATACCACACATCTATTCCATTGACAAAATAATTATAAACTATCCGGAGCTAGAACAATACATAGGCAGAAAACCGGCCGGCGCGGCGGTGCATTTAAATTATTTTTATGGAAACCTTATGATAAAATATTTTTAAAATATTCTAGAAACATTTTTAAATGAATATCGTGTATTGTCATGTAATCAACGATGAAAAAAAATTTATATCATGAAAAAAAAAATTGGACCTTGGAGGGGTGCGAACCTACGACAAAAGAGAGTATGCAGCGGTTTTGCAATCTAACACTCTAACCACTCCGCTAAATGCGGCGCTGAATGATTCTTTCGTACCATATGATATATGGTGCGTATACACTTCCAATTAATCATATTAACTTGATTCCCTCCGTTTACATATTACTCTGTCGAATGTAGAGATATTAAAAATTATATAATGCATTCACTGTATGACGGAAATGCAAAAATTGAAAGTACTTATCACGTTTTCACGCGAAATATCTCGAAAATATCGTTTTCTGATTTTTTTACCTATGGCGCACCTTACCGAAAAATCTTAAAAAAATTGTAGATAATAGTCATGTCAATATCTAACTACTGTAAAATTAAAAATCTAGTCGCTCGAAAACTTCAACACGAAATCTGCATTTTTCGACATTTTTTTGCGTTTTTTATTTCTTACACTTAACAGTTGCAACGAAAAAATCTGAAAAAATTCACAATCATACACAATCATGTGTACAATATTTCAAATTTTTTTTAGAATTTTTGCTGACCGTTTGTTTAAGAGCGAGCCGTCGAAGCTTTGAGCGGTCGCGAATTAGATTAAGTACTAGGCTTAACTTAGCGTATACTATAGTCTTTTCGTATAGTCTAGTCGTTAGTTTAAACTAAGGTCACGGACACTTTGTATTTACAAGACGTTGCACAATAAATTGCACTTAAGTCTTAGTCCTGTAACAAAGAACACTTAGCCTATTTACACTAACGCGAAAGCGCACTAGAAATAATGTCTGATCTGAGTAGATCACCCAAGCTAATTCTGGAACGTTCCAGCAATACGCAAGCACGCGAGATATAGGAGAAGAACTTGTCTAGTCGACGATTCTTAGAAGAGAGAGAGCGATCGCGGTGATGGATCGGGCCGTTTCGCCGAATTCTGTGACGTCAGCACCCCACCCAACAGCTGTTCGGCTCGAGCGAGACGAGGACTGTACCGGCGACACAATGCCGGTCGCACGGTAGAGAGAGAGCCGTCTAATTAGCTGAGGTGCGCGTCAACAGATGGCCCGACCGATCTCATCACCGCGATCGTGCATACCACGACTTGGTCGCGTTAGCCGGTTCGAACCGCGCGCGGAGTCGGCAGCGAATCCGCGCCGGCTTGGCCTGTGGCCGTTTGGGCCAATCCCAAACACCGTTAAATAGGGAAAATATGGCAAAAACCGAAAATTCGAATTTACCCTATAACTACCCTCCTCGTTGAGATAGGGGGTTGAAACTTGGTGTACAATGTTTTCCTATGCTACACTATTGAAAGGTGCATTGCCAGCTAAAATCGGTTCAAGGGCACTTTTCACTATGCTTATCCAGCTAGACCCTTTGGTATGATTTTCATCGGACAAACATAAGGAATCCATTGGCGTCACTCCCCTTTCGATACGACGAAGAAAAGAATTTCTTAATACGCTGTGATGGATATTTCACCCTCGACTGCGGGGGCTCGACCTCAATTCGCTACGTTCGGCCCAGGATTCATACCTTTTTCCGGAAAAAGCCATAAAAATCGGGTGAGGCACTGCGAAGGTCTGTCCTCGCCACGGGGTACCAGGTCGCATCTCCTTGACGGGCGTTGCTCCAGAATTACCCTGTATCATTTGTGCAGTGTGTGATCCGACTACCCTCCGTGTAATCGATCTGCGCGAAGTGGGGCGCAAGTTCGATCATTATCAGTACTCCTGCCCGAGAGGAATACGATTTACTTTAATTATAGTACATGTGTGTTTGGTAATAGAGTGATTCCACCGTCTTCTGAATTGTATAACTGGCATCCAGACATTTATGCTCCTACAATCCACCGTTAATACTCCTCGTGGAGAGACACAGGAAGAAAAGGGGTAGCCCGCTGTCGACGCGTGGTCCGATTGGTTCTAATACAATCTGCTCCCTATGGTTGAAATTTAGTCTAGCAACTTTCACACCTCCTAACCTAACCAATCGAACTTGCATCCCTCCCAACAGAACCGGCCATCCGAGCGTAGAAGCAAGTGCGAAATAAAAGTAACGGTGCGCTTCGCGATACTGCAGATGTACCTACCTAAGTAGCATTTCTGACGGAAAAGAATTGTCCAGCCTTTGGGTCTGCCATTCCTGGCGTAGACCTTTGGCAGGTACGTATCGGTTTCAACAGGCAATGCCACCCGTGGCGACATCAAGACCGTCCCCGGTCCTTGCTGTTCCAGCGGGTTTTCTTCCAGAGAAAATCAGTAAATTTGCAATCGCATTATCTCAAAAACCAGTGGAAATAAAGTGCATACATTAAAGCTTATTGCATTTGTCTTGGAACGCACTATAAAGTCACCTCTTCAAAAAAAATAGCGCCATTTAAAAAACCGAACTTGACCATCGTATGTTTTAAAATAATAATCAATAAAAAATTCGTCTCGGCTAATAAATTGGCCTCCTCGGACCATGCAATTCCATATTTTAAAAATTTTTTTATCTCCAATTCTTTAGGAGAAAACCGTCTGTCCAGTCTTCCCGCGGACACCCTGTATAATATTCATCTAGATATAATGTATACTTAATGTATAATATTCGTGTAGATATAATGTATAGTTAATGTATAATTCGTGTAGATATGGTGTAAAAAAAGACAAGGTTTTTTAAGGGAAATAAACGTCTTTATTTAAATAAGTGAAACTTTATTCAGTTAAAACATCATTATAAATTTGAATATATTCTCTCAGTATAAGACCTTTAGACACCATTGCCGACAAATCTTCTTCTTTTTTCAATGATAATTGAATTTTAGAATCATATGCATGTTGTAATGAATATTCCTTAATATCCAGTTTTGAAACATATCGTTTCAAAATTTTTATTTCGAAGCTGTTTTCACTTAAATCATATTTTACGCAAATTGTATTAAGGTCTGGTCGCACACATATCTCTCGATGTGAAGCAATTTTAACAAAAGACCAGTTCATTTTTTTCAATAAGTCCCTGACAGGCCCGGATTAAAGGGGTGCTAGGCGGGGGGTGGGCGGTTGCTGCAGCCCCGGACCCCACTTTCCCGGGGGGCCCCGTTCTAAGCACTCTGCCTTCATTGCAAATGTTGTAACAAATATATTGTCTGAGTTCCAAAACTTCCAATATTTTAGTCGATCGACAAATGATTGATATTTTCCCGAACATATACATTGCGTATAGATTATTTGTAACTACACCAATCGCAAATTGTGAGGCGGAAAGATCATATTCTGTACTAAAGAGATTAAAGAATATATATAGAGCAACGATGTTAGATGATCGGTTATCATCCTTAGCACGTTTGACGATTGAATCTGAATTATTAAAATCTATCGATTGTGAAGACTTGATACAAGAATTTGCAAGATTAAAGATAAGAAAAAACATTTTAACTAAAAGTTAATAGTACAATCTTTTTTTACGCCCCCCCCCCCCCCCCCTGTTCAACCACGGGGGCCCTCGAAGGTTTGATAGCCCCGGGCCCCAAAAATCTTTATCCAGGCCTGGCCTATGAAGTCAAATATGTCTGTTTGCGATTTTTGTTTAACAATATATGAATTTTTAATTTTGCATTCTCTCATTAGTCTGCACCACTCGCCTTGTGTAATTATATACTGATTTGTTTTTACAATGCTGTTCAATACGCGCATGCATGGAATCACCATTATTCGGCGTATGACTAACCTTGTAACGAGTTAGTCACGGTGGGACGCGAATCTTTCCCCCACCACGCGCGCCGAGCGGCGCTCTCGTTCGCGAAGATGTCGCGGCGCCGCTTATAGGCCAGCGCGGCCGGCCCGTCAGGCAGAGTCTACCACGAGCGTTACAGGCGAACAGTCAGAGCTCTCCCAGCGATCTGTTGTAACACAAGCTGTATCGCTGCGTATTTTTGCATTCCCTTATCTCCACGGCTCCTAGAGGAACGCGAGTTCGCCGACTTCTAGACGCAGATCGATACCCCGTGTCAATCTTAGGGTCAGACTTTGTCTGTCCCGGAGGACATCCTACAGTCTCCGTCTCTCCCGCGGGTTTTACCCACTGGGCGAACGGACACAAGACTTCCCGGTCAGAGCACTGACTCTGTTAGTCAGCACAGACTTGACCGGGCGACTTTGTATCTTAGCCGTAAGAATAAAAACCCGTTAATCAGTCCACCTTGCCTCGTTTACTCATCCACCCGTCCGACAGGTAATCTCCTCGAAGCGAGGTTACAACCTCTAAAAATCTAAAAAAAACTGAATGTTAAAGTAATTAAACAATGTATATAATACTTCTCTTTGAATCGTACCAAGTTCATGTTTAGCAGCTAGAACCTGTTATAGTAACGTAAAATATTCAAATTTACCTATAAGTTATAGTAACGTTTAAATCTACAGCAGCTTTAATAAACATCCCTGATAGCCAGATTTGGGGAGCAGAATCTGACGTCAGAACCGTAGTCCGCATTTGGCTGCGTTCTGAGGTACAGATTCTGATGTCAGATCGGCAGCAGATGGAAAGCAGATTCTGCCATCTGCTAGGCATAGTGATCCTCTAGGTAGTGATAGGCAGATGTGGCCGCCGTTTTCTATTGGTCGACACCATTAGTGACCGATACCGGAAGTAGAGAGAGCAAGTAAACAAGTAGAAAAAGAAAGAGATACTGCTCGCACGTAATTGGTACGTGCCTAGCCCCACCACCGTTTATCTGCGTAATTTTTCCTATTGGGCGAAGCAATAACATCTACCAATTGGATTCCACAACATTGAGCGAAAAGTGGAATTAGCAGCAAACTTCATTTAATGCTGTCATTTTTGAACGTGCAAACTATTGCTAACGCGTGCAGATTTTGTAAGTATGAATATTTATGAGACAAAGTTTAGGATAAAGCTAACCCGTCAATGCACGAGTGGAAAATATTTCCGAATGTACATGAGTGGAGTTCCAGGACTCACTGTTCCCCTGTTCCCTGTTCCCCCTGTTACGTGCTCCGTAGAGATCTAGAAACAGTCTAATGTATTTAACCTAACATGTTTTAATTTGTATGAAGAACGGCAGAAGGAAATAGTACAACTTCAGTTTTCTCGGTTATTTCAAAATGTGCCCGCCAATTTGCGACTTCCGCTTTAGGCGAAAATGGTGGACACATCTGCCTATCACTACCTAAAGGATCACTAGCTAGGCACAGCCAACGGCGCCATCTGAGGGCCAGACTTTTCCAACAATTCCCTACCCGTGACGTCGCATGGCCGTCCCTACACACCAACACAAATGTAACGTTATTGCTGTAGGTGTATCCCTACCCCTATATAACCTGCCAGCAGATTGTGCAGTGGATTAAATAATTAATTCTACTTATTTCCAAAAATATTTATTTATTCTTTACAATTGTTACAGAATAATATTAGTAGCGCATATAAATTCGAGGAAGAACTTTCAATATTTACATTTATAAATTCATATACAATACGTCTCGTAACCAGTGGTACCTATTAGGTCTGATATCAGAAGATTTCCTATATTTTCGACTTCTATTTTCTGTAGAATCACCATATTCCGTATTGTGTTAGCGTTGAAAACAAATAGAACATTAGTATAAAATTAAACGTAACGTATATATAAACAGGATACATGCGATACTTACTTCAGCACCATCTCCGCACAGCACACACCCTAGGCGGTCATGCATGCTCCTGCAAACAGTAATATTTATAAGAAAACATGAGTGAAATTATTATATACGAAACAAGACGCTAAACATTCGCACTTCGCGCATAACCATACTTTTCTGTCTTGCAGATAATGTGAATCTCGATTTCCGCGACATAGATAATTGGAAATTATTCAATACCATACTTACGTTTGCTTTCTGGATGCTTCGAGATGATTTATCTGGATATTGATACTCAGAATTTTAGAATCGCGGGGAATATTCTTCGATCTTGCCGGCACTGACTGCCACTGCCAGTGACTGCCATCTCAGACCTCGAAAACGAACGCAAACTGGACGTAGAGTCTTGACCAACGCTCGGATTGGCTGCACCATCGTACCGAAACTCGCGATTGGTCAAGAATCTACGTCCAGTTTGCGTTCGTTTTCGAGGTCTTAGATGGCAGTGACTGGCAGTTGCTGGCAGTGGCAGTCAGTGCCGGCAAGATCGAAGATTATTTCAAGTCATTTCATCCACCACTATCCAGGCAAATCATCGCATTAATTCTTTATAACTACATTTTTACATTTTTCATTAATAAATTGCCTTAGGTTTTGATGCTATTTCACTCGAGCCTCTGCATCCAACTGTTTCATTCCTAAAATTACAATGACCCACGTAACCAACTATTTAAAAAATAGTAAAATTCCACACGCAAAGTTTAGACATACAGGGTGTCCCATCTAAGACGAGACAGCCGGTTTTCTCCTAAACTATAGGAAATAAAAATATAAAAAAAATAGGGAATTGCATGGTTCGAGGGGGCCAATTAATTAGCGCGAACGAATTTTTTTAACGATTATTATTTTAAAAGATACGATGGTCAAGTTCGGTTTTTCAAATGGAACTATTTTTTTTGAACACCTGAGTTGATAGTGCGTTCCAAGACAAATTCAATAAGCTTTAATGTATACACTTTATTTTCACTGGTTTTTAAAATATTGCGCTTGCAAATTTACTGATTTTCACTGGAAGAAAACTGTCTGGTATAGCACGGACCGGGGACGGTTTTACTGGCTCCACTTGTGGCACTGCCTTTTGAAATAGATACCTACCTGCCAAAGGTCTACGCCAGGCCCAAAGGCTGGACAATTTTTTTCCGTCAGAAATGCTACTTAGGTAAGTACATCTGCGGTATCGAGAAGCGCACCGTTACTTTTATTTCGCACTTGCTTCTACGCTCGGATGGCCGGTTCTTTTGGGAGGGATGCAAGTTCGATTGGTTAGGTTAGGAGGAGTGAAAGTTGCTAGACTAAATTTCAATCATAGGGAGCAGATTGTATCAGAACCATTCGGATTTGCATTCCTCACAAACGGCTGCTCTCTTGAAGCATTGCTCTTCACAGCAATGCCCACCTTCTCTCGCACGGAATACGTTAACGCTTGCTTTTGTTCTGATATTGAAGCTCGTGTTTATACTCGAGAGGACCACGCGTCGACAGCGGGCTACCCCTTTTCTTCCTGTGTCTCTCCACGAGCCGTGTTGACGGTGGATTGTAGGAGCGTAGATATCTGGATGCCAGTTATTGAATTCAGGAGACGATAGAAACATTTTATTACAAAACACACATGTACTATAATTAAAGTAAATCGTATTCCTCTCGGGCAGGAGTACTGATAATGATCGAACTTGCGCCCCACTTCGCGCAGACCAATTACACGGAGGGTAGTCGGGTCACACACTGCCCAAATGATACAGGGTAATTCTGGAGCAACGCCCGTCAAGGAGATGCGCTGGTACCCCGTGGCGAGGACAGACCTTCGCATTGCCTCACCCGATTTTTATGGTTTTTTTCCGGAAAAAGGTACGAATCCTAGGCCGAACGTAGCGAATTGAAGTCGACCCTCCGCAGTCGAGGGTGAATTATCCATTACAGCGTATTAAGAAACCCTTTTCTTCGTCGTATCGAAAGGGAAGTGGTGCCAATGGATTCCTTATGTTTTTCTGACGAAAATCATACCAAATGTCATGCAAATCGGACTACTTTGACACAAGCTATTTGTATTCCTATGTAAAAGTTGTCTGATTCACACGACATTTCTAATGATTTTCATCGGAAAACCCCAAGGAATCCATCGGCGACACTTCCATATCCATACGATAAGGAATAACGAATTGTTTTATTTCTTAAAAAGGTAGGTACAGGCTGATTCTGGTGCTGCGCCCGTCACCCCGTGGCGAGGACAACACCCCGCAGTGCCCATCGAATTTTATGGCATTCGACCCTCGAAGGGTTTGGAATACCATTAAGAAGTGAGAAATGTTCAGGATTTCAAAAGTTTGCTTCTTTTCTTCATCGTATCGAAGGGGAAGTGGCGCCAATGGATTCCTGGCGTTCCGTCGATTAAAATCATACCAAATTTCATGTAAATCGGACTATTTTTAACCAAGTCAAGTCAGCTTGAAATGACATAAATCGATATTCCATGGAATTTCCTTCATTATGGTCCGAATTACGTCGTTCTTAGTGTCAGCTTCATCGGCGAAACATAAGGAATCGATAGGTGTCGGTTTTGCAAAGATCTGATGAGAAATGCGCAAGTCGATGATTTCTCACTCCCTATTAGGCACTCGAACCCCTTCGCGGGTGGAAAGCCATAAAATTCGGTCAGACACTGCGAGGGGTTGTCCTCGCCACGGGGTACCAGGCCGCCGCTTCTCCTTCACGGGCGCTGCTCCATAATTACCCTGTATCTGGTTAGGAAATAAAATAATTCTTTATTCTTTATCGTATGGATATGGAAGTGTCGCGGATGGATTCCTTGGGGATTTCCGATGAAAATCATGCCAAATGTCGTGTAAATCGGACAACTTTTACATAGGAATACAAATTGCTTGTGTCAAAGTAGTGCGATTTGTATGACATTTGGTATGATTTTCATCAGAAAAACATAAAGAATCCATTGGCGTTACTTCCCTTTCGATACGATGAAGAAAAGGGTTTCTTAATACGCTGTAATGGATAATTCACCCTCGACTGCGGAGGGTCGACTTCAATTCGCTACGTCCGGCCCAGGATTCGTACCTTTTTCCGAAAAAAGCCATAAAATTCGATGGGCACTGCGGGGTGTTGTCCTCGCCACGGGGTGACGGGCGCAGCACCAGAATCAGCCTGTACCTACCTTTTTAAGAAATAAAACAATTCGTTATTCCTTATCGTATGGATATGGAAGTGTCGCCGATGGATTCCTTGGGGTTTTCCGATGAAAATCATTAGAAATGTCGTGTGAATCGGACAACTTTTACATAGGAATACAAATAGCTTGTGTCAAAGTAGTCCGATTTGCATGACATTTGGTATGATTTTCGTCAGAAAAACATAAGGAATCCATTGGCACCACTTCCCTTTCGATACGACGAAGAAAAGGGTTTCTTAATACGCTGTAATGGATAATTCACCCTCGACTGCGGAGGGTCGACTTCAATTCGCTACGTTCGGCCTAGGATTCGTACCTTTTTCCGGAAAAAAACCATAAAAATCGGGTGAGGCAATGCGAAGGTCTGTCCTCGCCACGGGGTACCAGCGCATCTCCTTGACGGGCGTTGCTCCAGAATTACCCTGTATCATTTGGGCAGTGTGTGACCCGACTACCCTCCGTGTAATTGGTCTGCGCGAAGTGGGGCGCAAGTTCGATCATTATCAGTACTCCTGCCCGAGAGGAATACGATTTACTTTAATTATAGTACATGTGTGTTTTGTAATAAAATGTTTCTATCGTCTCCTGAATTCAATAACTGGCATCCAGATATCTACGCTCCTACAATCCACCGTCAACACGTCTCGTGGAGAGACACAGGAAGAAAAGGGGTAGCCCGCTGTCGACGCGTGGTCCTCTCGAGTATAAACACGAGCTTCAATATCAGAACAAAAGCAAGCGTTAACGTATTCCGTGCGAGAGAAGGTGGGCATTGCTGTGAAGAGCAATGCTTCAAGAGAGCAGCCGTTTGTGAGGAATGCAAATCCGAATGGTTCTGATACAATCTGCTCCCTATGATTGAAATTTAGTCTAGCAACTTTCACTCCTCCTAACCTAACCAATCGAACTTGCATCCCTCCCAAAAGAACCGGCCATCCGAGCGTAGAAGCAAGTGCGAAATAAAAGTAACGGTGCGCTTCTCGATACCGCAGATGTACTTACCTAAGTAGCATTTCTGACGGAAAAAAATTGTCCAGCCTTTGGGCCTGGCGTAGACCTTTGGCAGGTAGGTATCTATTTCAAAAGGCAGTGCCACAAGTGGAGCCAGTAAAACCGTCCCCGGTCCGTGCTATACCAGACAGTTTTCTTCCAGTGAAAATCAGTAAATTTGCAAGCGCAATATTTTAAAAACCAGTGAAAATAAAGTGTATACATTAAAGCTTATTGAATTTGTCTTGGAACGCACTATCAACTCAGGTGTTCAAAAAAAATAGTTCCATTTGAAAAACCGAACTTGACCATCGTATCTTTTAAAATAATAATCGATACAAAAATTCGTTCGCGCTAATTAATTGGCCCCCTCGAACCATGCAATTCCCTATTTTTTTTAATATTTTTATCTCCTGTAGTTTAGGAGAAAACCGGCTGTCTCGTCTTAGATGGGACACCCTGTATAATGTAAAGGACTTATATTTGCCCGAGGAGTGGTTAATATTTTTTGAAGATCAAAATTTCTCGCGCAGACTGATGCATCTTGAATTGATCTCTGCTTATCAAGTTTCATGTGTTCCCTCATTTTTTTATTGCTTAAGTGGAAATTTTGTTTATCCTGTTGTAATGTTTTTTTTCGTTTTCCAAGAGATTTTGAAATGCTTCACATTGTTCACACCTAAAATCAATAATATTGTACGACAGTATAGTATTTTTTTTATTTATAAAATCAGTACCACGTCTCAATCTCACCTGTCTTTTTTTCGGTACAAAAAACCCATAATTAAATCCGTATTAAAAATTTTTCGATACATTTGTTAAGTAACATTCAAGGAAGTAAAAAAATTACGTCAAGTACATGAAATAAAAAAAAAACACAAAAAGTAGAAGATAATAATAATTACAAAGTAAAAAAAGATGTGAAATCAAAGCGAGCTGCAAGTACATAAAGGCGACACTGTGTAACACAATAAAAATAAATAAAAAAAAGTCCGCGGCCTGGAAGTCAAATACGTGGTGTGGCCAGGCAAGGTCAAGGTGTCGTTGAATAAGAATTATTTAAAAACGCAAAATAATGAAAATGTATTCATATTGTCAGAGTTTTAAATGGACAAATTATGTGAAAGCTTGTGAGAGGAAAGGTATCGGTGTCGATGAATGATCTTACATTTATTTTAAAACGCAATATAATGAAAATGTACTCATATTGTCTGAGTTGTAAATGGACAAATTATCTGAAAGCCTGCGAGGGGGAAGGTATGGTTATTGATGATCTCAGAATACCTTGCCTGGCCACGCCAAGTATTTGACTTCTAGGCCGCGGACATTTTTTTGCCTTTTATTGCGTTACACAGTGTCGCCTTTATGCACTTGCAGCTCGCTTTGATTTCACATATTTTTTTACTTTGTAATTACTTTGTAATTTCTACATTTTGTGCTTTTTTTTATTTCATGTACTTGGCGTAATTTGTTTACTTCCTTGAAGTTTTTCATGTGGATCTCACTTCTTTTTACAAAGATAATTTGCATAGGGAATGACTCCAGATAATTTTTAAAATATTATATGATTATCTTCTATTTTTTGTGATTTATTTGATAATACTCTTTTCCGTCCTCGACATTTTCATGTACTTGGCGTATTTTTTTTACTTTTTTGAAGTTTTTTATGGGGATTAATTACTTCTACGCTCTGCAGTATGAAAGAGGTTACAGATCAAACAATTTTATTCATTACTGCTTCAATATTGTGTCGAAATCGGCTATAAATTTCTTTCATTCAAAGTAACGAATGAAAATTATCTTTCTCTCTTTTTCACTTCGCTTCTTCATCTTCTCCCCTGTTCTCTACGTAGGTATACAGGGTGTCCCAAAAATGCTGCGGTTCCTTGAAGGGGGTGATTCAGGGGGTGATTGCAAACAACTTTTTCCTTTGCGAAAATTCTCTCCGAGGTTTCGTTAACGAGATAATAACAAAAAGCATCGACCAATCAGAGCGCGAGCCTTCTGCTGGAGCTCCCGCGCTAGCGTGGCCGCGCGCCGAGCCGCGCTGCGACTACGAACAAGCAAGGCGGCATGCACCGACGGAAATTGCGTAGAATGGCAAATGAAAAAGACGTAACAAAAAAATCGAAACATTTGCCATGGTTTGTTTGCCATTTGAAGTGAACAATGAAAAAAGGATAAATGGATGAAAATCACGTGTAACGTAAAAAGACGAATACACAGTTGTTTTTTTTTTGGACGAATCGAAAATAATAATTATTTGGAGTGAGAGGATAAGGAACACGTAAATTTCCTTTTTTAATAACGTACAAACGAAAAGGTAACGCAACAGGGAACGAGTGAAAAGTGATCGTAGTTCGTTATTGTGATAAAAATCCGTAGTTCAATAACGGCCAACACTGTTGTTGATAATGAATAAAAACGTTTAAAAACTGCGAAGAAAAATTTGCGTACGGAAATTTGGAGAATTATCGCCGGAAATAAGCCATAGCCTGCGTTAGGCTTAAAAAATAATAGTTGCCAATAATGTAACTAAAACTCACCCTTGTCGAAAATTCACCTGCAACTTGAAAACTTGTGTCACTGGATCACTGAACCGATCCTGGTCGTCGATGGACGAGCCCAGTGCACAACTGATCCCAGGTATACGACACTACCCAAAGTTAAGGGTCGCAATGTCAGGTGCGTCCAGGTCAACGTACCGAATATTCACTTCACTGCACGGCTACTAACACTGATCACTTTATTTACTTTTCATGGAACGTGTTGTTCCTACGTTATAAAAATTGGTGGCCCCGAAAGGGGCCGATTGTTGTTGATTGATGAGTTGCTCCACATGGCGACCATCATTGTCCACGCATACTTCAGCGCGGAGAACTAGTTGTCTTTGGACGCCCCGTAATGTTTGCGACGTTATGTTTTCCACCGCTGCGTGGATAAGCGCAATTGCTTCCTCAGGCGTGTCCACCGGCTGACGATACACCTCATTCTGAAATGATTGTTGTACAACAAATACAAAACGTAAGTAAAAAAAAAATATCTACAACAGGAATAAGTAAAGAGTAACAGCAATAATCAAATTACCTTCAGGTAGCCCCAGAAGAAAAAATCCAGTGGATTCATATCCGGTGACCGTGGGGGCCACGCAACGTGGGCCTCTTGCCCGCCGTGGCCGATCCACCTGTCCTGAAAGGTTTCACCTAAATAAGCGCGGACAATATTGGCGAAATGTGGCCCAGCTCCGTCATGCTGGTAGTACATGTTCTGTCGGATCTCATATGGAATATCGTCCATAAGATCCGGCAGAACATGTTCTAAAAAATATTTATACGCTGGGCCGTCCAGCCTGTCTGGCAGAATGTACGGCCCAACGATAAATTCGCCACAAATGCCGGCCCATAGGTTGATCGACCAACGGCCTTGTGCTGCACGTGGACGAAGCGCTAGAGGATTTTCAGCGCTCCACACATGCATATTGTGGGAATTGAAGCAACCATCCCTGTTGAAAATTGCTTCATCCGTCCACAATATGTATGTGGTGAACGACGGATTCCTTAGCACTTCTCCCAACAGTCACCTGGAATATTGAACCCGCTGGATGTAATCCCCGGCGTGCAAATGTTGCACCCGTACATATTTGTACGGATGCAACCTGCGATCCCTGAGGATTCGGTGTATCGTCGTCTTGCTGACACTAGAACAAAATGCAAAAACATCCACTATTAGATAACACTTTTTTTTCTTAATTAATAATTGCTGCAGTTATCTTGAACTGTGACTTACTTTAGGCGACGGCTCAAGATGCGCACACTGATTGTGGGGTCGGCTTCAACGGCGTCGAGGATTCTCTCGATGGTGCCCTGATTTCGCGCTGCTGCGGGTCTGCCCACCTCGCTGCCTCGCGGCATCATGGACCCCGTCGAGAATAGCCTCGATGCTAACCGACGAAATGTATCCTCGTTTGGCGTTTGGATAGCAGGATATTCTAGCGCAAATGCTCGCGCAGCAGCGCTTGCGTCCCCGTTGTTCCGGGCGTACACCCAGAACATCCTGTAGTATTATTGGGCCGTGAACATTTTTGCAACGCGATTGCTAGCTGACTGACAGGATTTTTTCCAAGCAACTTCCGCTACCCCCAAGTAGCTTCTCTGGTTCCATTATGAGTTAACTCCCACCAGGCCAAGAGGCTTTAGGTAAAAAGAAGCCAGCACATTTTCGGAACACACGTGTTTTGCAGAAGTGCAACGAACACTTTCACAAAAGCCCGCGCTCCGTCCTTCTACTGCCAATGTACCCATTGCTTCGAGATAGAAAACAGACACCACGTGTATCGGTTCGAAAAGGTCCGAAGGGAAGAGAAGCAGAAAGTCTTCGAGTTGCTATAATGAAGAAAATGCATACCATTCCTGTTTCCCCTTTCCAAAACCCTGAGTTCACGTCTGCTACGAGGCGGAACCAATTAAGTCATAAATTATCCGAAACTGTAGGAAACCGTTCTCTACCGCCGACTGGCGGGACAATACGGTCATAAACCGCGACCCTGGCGAAATGCTCTGGCTGATCAGCCTGATTAATTTTGCAGAACTAGAAATTACAGAGTATTATCCAACATCAATACGCCTCGTGGAGAGACACAGGAAGAGAAGGGGTAGTCCGCTGACTGCGCGTAGTCCTGCCTGTTTCGTCCTACCCTCAAATTAAAGACGGATCCCTTATCTCTCGAGTATAAATACGTGCTCGAATTTCAAAACAAAAGCACGCGTTGACGAATTCCGTGCGAGAGAAGGTGGTCTTGAAGTCCGATTATCCCTAATCTATCCAATCTGTCCTGCAGCCCTCCCAAACGGCCACTGTCCTGAAGAGGCCCTCTTCACAGCAATATCTCCTCCCCAAGGCTCACCTTCTCTCGCACGGAATACGTCGACGCATGCTTTTGTTTTGAAATTCGAGCGCGTGTTTAGACACGAGAGATAAGCAGGCCCGATTGACTAGTTTGGGACCAAGCGAAACTCAAGCCCACCATCTCTCGCACGGAATACGTCAATGACATCGAAAAGTCCTGCGCCCCGTTTCAGGTAAAGCAACCGCGCGCGATTACAGTCACCTGACCGTACCGCTGCAACCCCATATTTCTTCAGTGAGGTCAAATAACAGGTCGACAGAAGAATTGCAGGAGAATTTTACTAACCCACTCTTGGCCAATGACAAGCTTGTTTCCAGCTTGTCCTTATCTTGATTATTTGTTGAAAAAGTGTCATTGCTCAATGGAAACCACGAGAAGGTGACCGTGGCGCACTGTTCTCGACCGTCGACTCAAGGAACAATACGGTCATAAACCGCGACCTTCTTTAGACTACGTTGACGATTAACGCAGTTAGTTTTTACGATTGATCAGAAGTAATACGAAACGTGGGAAGTCTGGCAATCGAAAGAATTAAGGTACATGGCCGATCACGGGTGTTTCAAATTTATGACCGGGCCTTCTTACTTCCATCCTCCTGACCCATCCTTAACCTCTCCTGATGGAAAAAGCCCACCACCTTCTCGTGGTTTCCATTGAGCAATGACACTTTTTCAATAAATAATCAAGATAAGGACAAGCTGGAAACAAACTTGTCATTGGCCAAGAGTGGGTTAGAAAATGTGCTGGCTTCTTTTTACCTAAAGCCTCTTGGCCTGGTGGGAGTTAACTCATAATGGAACCAGAGAAGCTACTTGGGGGTATCGGAAGTTTTTGCATTTTGTTCTAGTGTCAGCAAGACGACGATACACCGAATCCTCAGGGATCGCAGGTTGCATCCGTACAAATATGTACGGGTGCAACATTTGCACGCCGGGGATTACATCCAGCGGGTTCAATATTCCAGGTGACTGTTGGGAGAAGTGCTAAGGAATCCGTCGTTCACCACATACATATTGTGGACGGATGAAGCAATTTTCAACAGGGATGGTTGCTTCAATTCCCACAATATGCATGTGTGGAGCGCTGAAAATCCTCTAGCGCTTCGTCCACGTGCAGCACAAGGCCGTTGGTCGATCAACCTATGGGCCGGCATTTGTGGCGAATTTATCGTTGGGCCGTACATTCTGCCAGACAGGCTGGACGGCCCAGCGTATAAATATTTTTTAGAACATGTTCTGCCGGATCTTATGGACGATATTCCATATGAGATCCGACAGAACATGTACTACCAGCATGACGGAGCTGGGCCACATTTCGCCAATATTGTCCGCGCTTATTTAGGTGAAACCTTTCAGGACAGGTGGATCGGCCACGGCGGGCAAGAGGCCCACGTTGCGTGGCCCCCACGGTCACCGGATATGAATCCACTGGATTTTTTCTTCTGGGGCTACCTGAAGGTAATTTGATTATTGCTGTTACTCTTTACTTATTCCTGTTGTAGATATTTTTTTTTTACTTACGTTTTGTATTTGTTGTACAACAATCATTTCAGAATGAGGTGTATCGTCAGCCGGTGGACACGCCTGAGGAAGCAATTGCGCTTATCCACGCAGCGGTGGAAAACATAACGTCGCAAACATTACGGGGCGTCCAAAGACAACTAGTTCTCCGCGCTGAAGTATGCGTGGACAATGATGGTCGCCATGTGGAGCAACTCATCAATCAACAACAATCGGCCCCTTTCGGGGCCACCAATTTTTATAACGTAGGAACAACACGTTCCATGAAAAGTAAATAAAGTGATCAGTGTTAGTAGCCGTGCAGTGAAGTGAATATTCGGTACGTTGACCTGGACGCACCTGACATTGCGACCCTTAACTTTGGGTAGTGTCGTATACCTGGGATCAGTTGTGCACTGGGCTCGTCCATCGACGACCAGGATCGGTTCAGTGATCCAGTGACACAAGTTTTCAAGTTGCAGGTGAATTTTCGACAAGGGTGAGTTTTAGTTACATTATTGGCAACTATTATTTTTTAAGCCTAACGCAGGCTATGGCTTATTTCCGGCGATAATTCTCCAAATTTCCGTACGCAAATTTTTCTTCGCAGTTTTTAAACGTTTTTATTCATTATCAACAACAGTGTTGGCCGTTATTGAACTACGGATTTTTATCACAATAACGAACTACGATCACTTTTCACTCGTTCCCTGTTGCGTTACCTTTTCGTTTGTACGTTATTAAAAAAGGAAATTTACGTGTTCCTTATCCTCTCACTCCAAATAATTATTATTTTCGATTCGTCCAAAAAAAAACAACTGTGTATTCGTCTTTTTACGTTACACGTGATTTTCATCCATTTATCCTTTTTTCATTGTTCACTTCAAATGGCAAACAAACCGTGGCAAAAGTTTCGATTTTTTAGTTACGTCTTTTTCATTTGCCATTCTACGCAATTTCCTTCGGTGCATGCCGCCTTGCTTGTTCGTAGTCGCAGCGCGGCTCGGCGCGCGGCCACGCTAGCGCGGGAGCTCCAGCAGAAGGCTCACGCTCTGATTGGTCGGTGCTTTTTGTTATTATCTCGTTAACGAAACCTCGGAGAGAATTTTCGCAAAGGAAAAAGTTGTTTGCAATCACCCCCTGAATCACCCCTTTCAAGGAACCGCAGCATTTTTGGGACACCCTGTATGTATAAAATACTTCCGCTGTCACCTTACCTTACCTTAGAGTTACTTTATCACTTACAATCGGGAATTAATGGATCAATTTCGATGCAGTTTTTTTAACGTGCAGCACAATAATGAAGGGTCGGATGCAATAAGGGGACTAACGCTCGAAAATGCGAAAAATTATTGCCAAACGCTAAAAAAGATTCGAAAATTAAATGTTAATCTGTATTTTAAAAAATATAGTGTTGTATAGCTCGTCACAACACACATTTTTTCTATTTATAGTTTGTTTATCCAATCATTAATATTCGAGCTAAAAATTATAAACAAAATATTTCTCATCGTCCAAAGTCAATATTTATTTAAACACAAATTGCAATAACTTGAGGAAATATCCACGGATCGTTATGAGACTAAAAATGTAATTTCACAAAACTCTAGCGAAGCCGCAAAGTGTATGTTAAAAATGCTTATGTAAAGAAAATGTAATAATATTTAATTAAAAAGTAATACTGGTTTGTGGTTATATGCTGATTGCATATCGATTGAATTGATTTGATTTGAGGTTACAGGCTGATTTCAAGTCGTTTGAATTTGTGGTTCTGGGTTATATTTATGATATACAAACAGGGCGCAATTCAAATTTGGCCAACGTACCTTGAGTTTGAGACTGCATTTTGGTTGCAATTTAATGGTACAGCGATATATATATGTAAAAACACGTGGCATCTCAAATTTTGACAACCTACCTTATTTGACACTCGTCAGGTTATAACCTGACTGTAAGCTGTCAAAATTTGGAGTAGATTGCACAGTGATGATAGCGATTGACGAACGAAACATGTATTAGTTCGTTTTTATACAATGACGGACGATGATCCCTGCCGAATAATCCCGAGAGTCGACAAACGAAGAACGAAACATGTGTTGGCTGAAGGTGTTTGTGTAACGCGTATATACGTATTATGTCGACGAAAAATGTCTTGAACAAGAAGAATCAGAAGAAAAATCTACCGTTTCCGACTGATCCATGAGACGATATTACGATATCTCTGTCATACGTGGACCGATTTTATTGAAATTGGTCCTATTCGAAAGCTTATATGCGGTTTACATAAAAAAATGCCTTTAAATTTAGGAAATATTGCAGGCGTGATGAAATATTAATGAAATAAGTTTCAGGTTTGGTTGGATTAGCTATATTTCGAGTAAAGATACACGGCAGCGACAGGTATGCACAAGGTGTATAACGTGGGTGGTACGGTAGGGTTGGCCTTAATTGAACTGAATACGGGTTACAGAACTATTTACATTTATTTGCTATATTCCACGTTAGTACATTTACTTAACACGCGAACAACTCCTGACGCGAGGGCGGAAGTCTGGTTAGTAATCGTCCACACCAGGGAGCAATTGTTTCTAACCAGGGAACCAGCCTGTCAGCGAGCCTAATGGATTTGGTCCACTCGGGAGCATTATTAATCAGTAGCCTGTCTGAGGTAGTCGTCCACACCGGGGAGCGACTCAGTCAGAGCTGGGACTTGTGACTGCCCAAATCTTGAGTCCGGCTCCTTTTATCCCTGCGAGGGTGGTTGTGGGCATGCGCGTTGGAATGGGGTGCGTAGCGGGGGTGCAGCCAGGGAGTGTAGCGCGGCAGCGCTAAGGTAAAAGGCCCTATTATGGCACAGTGTCCCAATTTATGAAACACTACAAGAAAAAGCTAATAATATTATATACAGGGTGTCCCAAAAATGTCGGAGTTCCTTGAAGGGGGTGATTCAGGGGGTGATTGCAAACAACTTTTTCCTTTGCGAAAATTCTCTCCGAGGTTTCGTTAACGAGATAATAACAAAAAGCACCGACCAATCAGAGCGCGCGCCTTCCGCCCGAGCTCCCGCGGTAGCGTTGGCTACGCGGTAGGCGGCCGCGCTTGTACTACGGACGTACGAACAAGCAAGTCGACATGCATCGAAGGAAACCGCGTTACACAGTTTTTTTTTGAAAGCAGAATCTTAAATAATAATTATTTGAAGCGAGAGGACAAGAAATACGTACATTTCGTTCTCAAATAACGCATAAACGAAAAGGTAATGTAGCAGAAAATGTACGACATGTGATCGTAATTCGTTATTGAGGTAAAAATCCGTAGTTTAATAACGGCCAACCCAACTAAATTTAAACAATAATATTAGGTGTATGAATAAATTCTTTTCGACTGGATTTACATAATCAGTACAAAGCTACTGAATTTCTATCGCGGTGGTATTTTTCATATTTTTTAAATCGAACTGTTATTGTACCCTAAAATGGGAAAGAATTTATTTCTACACCTAATAATCACCAATAAATTAAATAAAACTCACCCATTCGGACATTCCTTTCCTTCTTTTTCGGAAACCTTTTTTTGTGTCACTGGGTCACTGTACCGATCCTGGTCATCGGTGGACGAAAAGATTTATGGTAGGGTAGCGCCCAGTGCTCAGCTGATCGCAGGTATTCGCTGGACACCACCCGAAGGTAAGGGTCGCAACGTCAAGTGCGTCCGGGTTAATGTACCGAATATTCACTTCACTGCACTGATACTAACACTGATCACTTAATTTATTTTCTACGGATCGTGTTGTTCCTACGTTATAAAAATTGGTGGCCCCGAAAGGGGCCGATTACTGTAAATTGAACAGTTGCTCAATGTGGGCACCCTCAGCGTCTATGCACGCCTCCGCCGAGTATAATCGGGACGCCAAACGTCTGATCGTTCCCTCGCTCGGGGTTTCGATGCGCGGGTACTCCACTGCCAACGCTCGCACGGTAGCACTCGCGTTCCCGTCGTTCCGCGCGTACACCCAGAACATAGCGTAATACTCTTCGGCGGAGTACATTTCTGGGCCGAGATTACTAGCTGACTGACAGGATTTTTTCCCAAATAACTTCCTCTACCCCCAAGTAGTTTCTCTCATTCCATTATGAGTTTATTGCCACCAGGACAAGAGGCTTTAGGTAAAAAGAAGCCAGCACATTTTCGGAACACACGTGTTTTGCAGAGAGACACAGGAAAAGAAGGGTAGTCCGCTGACTGCGCGTAGTCCCGCCTGCTTCGTCCTACCCTCAAATTAAAGACGGATCTCTTATCTCTCGAGTATAAACACGCGCTCGAATTTCAAAACACAAGCACGCGTCGACGTATTCGGTGCGAGAGACTGTGGGCTTGAGGTCCGATTGGCCCTGCATCCCTCGCAAATGGCCACTGTCCTGAAGAGGCCCTCTTCACAGCAATATCTCCTCCCCAAGGCCCACCTTCTCTCGCACCGAATACGTCGAGGCGTGCTTTTGTTTTGAAATTCGAGCGCGTGTTTAGACACGAGAGATAAGCAGGCCCGAGGGCTGTGGGCTTGAGGTCCGATTGGCCACAAACTAACCAATCGGCTTTGTACTGATTATGTAAATCCAGTCGGAAAGAATTTATTCATACACCTAATATTATTGTTTAAATTTAGTTGAGTTGGCCGTTATTAAACTACGGATTTTTACCTCAATAACGAATTACGATCACATGTCGTACATTTTCTGCTACATTACCTTTTCGTTTATGCGTTATTTGAAAACTTAATGTACGTATTTCTTGTCCTCTCGCTTCAAATAATTATTATTTAAGATTCTGCTTTAAAAAAAAAATGTGTAACGCGGTTTCCTTCGATGCATGTCGACTTGCTTGTTCGTACGTCCGTAGTACAAGCGCGGCCGCCTACCGCGGAGCCAACCTACCGCGGGAGCTCGGGCGGAAGGCGCGCGCTCTGATTGGTCGGTGCTTTTTGTTATTATCTCGTTAACGAAACCTCGGAGAGAATTTTCGCAAAGGAAAAAGTTGTTTGCAATCACCCCCTGAATCACCCCCTTCAAGGAACTCCGACATTTTTGGGACACCCTGTATATGTATATATAATAATTTAAATAAAATTATATTTATAAACATTACTATCTAAATATATGTATGTGTATGAATATAAATGTTGCATCAATGGATTTAACATAAAAAAAAATGTTGAAGTATCCATGGCCGGTATTCTCAGTCGCTACTTATTCTTAAGCAGATGCTTAAGCATTCGGCATCCTTTACTAGCTCCTAGGTTAGTAGAGGATGCCGCATGCTTAAGCATTTGCTTAAGAATAAGTAGCGACTGAGAATACCGGCCCATATCTCTAAGTTGGTACAAAATTAGCTGCTATTCGAGTTGAAATACAGATTTACTTACTTGTTTGTTTCAAGCATATTAACAAATTTCAATGATTTTAAAAGATGTTTAATAGCTTATTCGAAAGCTGAAAACTCGTAGATTGTAATTAATTAAAACAAATTCGAATCCGGTGGTGATTTTTTTAATTATAAAGCTGTTCCAATATTATGTACATTGACTTTTTAGAAGTCCGTATTTATGAAACGATAATTCGCTTATTCCATGTGCCATCGACCTGTTGATTCAAGCCTAGTCCCGGTTTGTGGTACAGAAATGTCAAAGTCTAAAGAGTAAGATATTTAATTATAAACGGTCTTAATTCTAAGTTTTTTTGGTTGTAGCTTCAAACAATCTTCATATTTAACCTTTATTTTTATCAAACATACGTATAAGTAAGTGTATTATAAAATTTGGTTTGAAAATTGTAGAACTAACCTATAAAATATTGCATGCCTGAATAGTGCAAATTGAAATTTACATTTATTTATAGAATAAATTGTTCCAGGCTAAACTTCTTAATAGTGAAAGATGGTAGATACTAGGAACAGTAATAAAACCAAAAGAGATAGGACAAAGGTTAAAAAAAATCTCAACAGTGCTGTGAAGAGAAGCGCCAACACTCTTAAGTTCAAAAAGAAGCCTACCGTCTTAGTGAGTAAGTCAAATAATGATAAAAAGAAGAAAACTAAGAGAATCCAGTATTCTCCTGAAGATCTTGAGAAAGCTATTACGCTAGTGGATACAGGCATTTCCCTCAGGAAAGCTGCCAATGCGTTTGGCGTTCCTGTAACCACATTAGCGAGAAGGAAAAACAATTCTAATATAATCAAAAAGAAAATTGGACCACCAACTATTTTAACAGAGGCCGAAGAACAAGAAATTGTTAATTGGATTTTATATAAAGCGGAAAGAGGTTATCCAGTCACGAAAACAGAGCTGTTAGATTCTGTACAAAAGTATATAAAATCGTTAAAGAGGGATACTCCATTTAATGAAAACCGTCCAAGTCGTCATTGGTACGAAG
Source organism: Andrena bucephala (assembly GCA_947577245.1). Lineage (NCBI taxonomy): Eukaryota > Metazoa > Arthropoda > Insecta > Hymenoptera > Andrenidae > Andrena > Andrena bucephala. Next base: position 19,802,414 of record OX387718.1, on the reverse strand, counting down.
GATTTACAAAGCGCCATCCAACTTTGTCCATTAGAACGGTACAACACTTAAGTTTAAGTAAAGCTGCTGTCACAAGAGAAGATTTAAGAGAGTGGTTCAATGTGCATAGAAGTTATTTGAATGGTAAAAATTTGCTGGACATTGCTCCAAATTTTTAATTGCGACGCAATGAACATTTTATTGTGTCCTGATTCGGAAAAAGTGTTAACACAAAAAGGTTGTCGCTCAGCGTACAAAATCGCAGATGCAGGGAAAGAAGGTCTCACTGTTCTTTTCATGTACAGTGCAGCTGGTACTCGTGCTCCGCCAATGCTAATGTTTCCTTATATAGAAAGTGTACCCAAAAAAATTATAGAAAATACACCAAATCGCTGGGGCATTGGCATATCGGAGAGTGGATGGATGACGACAGAAACGTTCTACGAATATGTGACAAACGTGTTTTACCCATGGCTTTTAAGAGAAAATATAGAGTTCCCAGTAATAATATACTTAGAGAATCATGCTTCACACATAACTATACCATTAATTTCCTTCTGTCGAAACAAGCAAATTGAGATTATAGGACTTCATCCCAATTCTACTCACATAATGCAACCTCTGGACATAGCCTTCTTCCATCCTTTTAAACCAATGTGAAAAAAAACTGTTCCAAAGTGGAAAATTCAAAAGAATGTAATGCGATTGAAGAAAGAAGATTTTCCAACAGTGTTGAAAATGACACTTGATAATATGAATGAAGAAAAAAATATTATTCGAAGTGGGTTCAAAGCATCTGGACTAGTACCCTTTAACCCTAATGCTGTCGATTACGATGTTTTGCAAAAGAAAAAAAAGAGTAAAAATATTTGTACTCACAATGAGGAAACAATAAAAGAAAACCAAGTTCCTGATAATATAATTCAAACTGATGAACAGCATTTAAAAATTTTTGAAAAAAGAATAGCTCCAGAACTATTACTGGAATTCAAGAATGCTGTATCAATTGGATCATGGACTGGGAACATTGAAAAAAAGCACTTTTTGAATACTGGCTTCAGCTTAGGGAAACACCTTTTAGTATAAATACTTATGAGGTTTTCAAAATCAAAAATCATTAATTCCTTTTTTATATATGCTTTTATAGTCACTAAATAATCTTTTTCACTTTTAATCAATTTTTTACTTGTAATCAATTTTTTACTTGTAACCAATTTTTCACTTTTAATAAATTTTTTACTTTCAATCAGTTTATCTTATTGTTAGTTACAATCAATTAATAATTTATTTTTTAATATAATGGTGTTTTATTTAAATGAAATTATGAGGCGTGTTTTTTATTTATTCAATTTAGATGATAGTCTGAAAGGAAAACCCATCGTCAGGAGCGTAGAAAATTTAATAGATTTTAAATTTAAAGTAGTAGCTCCAGAAGCTAGCGAAAATCAGATAGACGATTTGATTTTAGAAAACCAGGTAGATAATATACCAGAAAGGGTTTTAGAAGTAATTAATATACCACAGCACATTCAAGAAAATGTTATATTTGAATATACAGGGTGTCCCACCTAAGACTGGACAGCCGGTTTTCTCCTAACGTATTGCCGATAAAAATATAAAAAAAAATAGGGAATTGCATGGTTCGAGGGGGCCAATTAATTAGAGTGAACGAATTTTTTCATCGATTATTATTTTAAAAGATACGATGGTCAAGTTCGGTTTTTCAAATGGAACAATTTTTTTTGAACAGCTGAGTTGATAGTGCGTTCCAACACAAATTCAATAAGCTTTAATGTATACACTTTACTTTCACTGGTTTTTAAGATATTGCGCTTGCAAATTTACTGATTTTCACTGGAAGAAAACTGTCTGGTATAGCACGGACCGGGGACGGTCTTACTGGCGTCACGGGTGGCACTGCCTGTTGAAATAGATACCTACCTGCCAAAGGTCTACGCCAGGCCCAAAAGCTGGACAATTCTTTTCCGTCCGAAATGCTACTTAGGTAGGTACATCTGCGGTATCGAGAAGCGCACCGTTACTTATATTTCGCACTTGCTTCTACACTCGGACGGCCGGTTCTTTTGGGAGGGATGCAAGTTCGATTGATTAGGTTAGGAGGAGTGAAAGTTGCTAGACTAAATTTCAATCATAGGGAGCAGATTGTATCAGAACCATTCGGATTTGCATTCCTCACAAACGGCTGCTCTCTTGAAGAGGCCCTCTTCACAGCAATGCCCACCTTCTCTCGCACGGAATACGTTAACGCTTGCTTTTGTTCTGATATTGAAGCTCGTGTTTATACTCGAGAGGACCACGCGTCGACAGCGGGCTACCCCTTTTCTTCCTGTGTCTCTCCACGAGCCGTATTGACGGTGGATTGTAGGAGCGTAGATATCTCGATGCCAGTTATTGAATTCAGGAGACGATAGAAACATTTTATTACAAAACACACATGTACTATAATTAAAGTAAATCGTATTCCTCTCGGGCAGGAGTACTGATAATGATCGAACTTGCGCCCCACTTCGCGCAGACCAATTACACGGAGGATAGTCGGGTCACACACTGCCCAAATGATACAGGGTAATTCTGGAGCAACGCCCGTCAAGGAGATGCGCTGGCACCCCGTGGCGAGGACAGACCTTCGCATTGCCTCACCCGATTTTTATGGTTTTTTTTCCGGAAAAAGGTACGAATCCTGGGCCGAACGTAGCGAATTGAAGTCGACCCTCCGCAGTCGAGGGTGAATTATCCATTACAGCGTATTAAGAAACTCTTTTCTTCATCGTATCGAAGGGGAAGTGACGCCAATGGATTCCGGGCGTTCTCCCGATTAAAATCATGCCAAACATCATGAAAATCTGACTATTTTTACATAAGGAATACAAATAGCTTGTGTCAAAGTAGTCCGATTTGCATGATGTTTGGTATGATTCTAATCGACGGAACGCCAGGAATCCATTGACGTCGCTTTCGCACAGATCTGATGAGAAATGCGGAATTCGAAGATTTCTCACTTCTTAATAGGTACTCCAACCCCTTCGAGGGTCGAAAGTCATAACTTCGGAGAGACACCACGGGGGGTTGACCTCGTCACGGGGTATCAGGCTGCATCTCCTTGACGGGCGTTGCTCCAGAATTACCCTGTATCTGTTTAGGAAATAAAATAATACTTTATTCTTTATCGTATGGATATGGAAGTGTCGTCGATGGATTCCTTGGGGTTTTCCGATGAAAATCATGCCAAATATCGTGTAAATCGGACAAATTTTACATAAGGAATACAAATTGCTTGTGTCAAAGTAGTGCGATTTGTATGACATTTGGTATGATTTTCATCAGAAAAACATAAGGAATCCATTGGCACCACTTCCCTTTCGATACGATGAAGAAAAGGGTTTCTTAATACGCTGTAATGGATAATTCACCCTCGACTGCGGAGGGTCGACTTCAATTCGCTACGTTCGGCCCAGGATTCGTACCTTTTTCCGGAAAAAAAACATAAAAATCGGGTGAGGCAATGCGAAGGTCTGTCCTCGCCACGGGGTGCCAGCGCATCTCCTTGACGGGCGTTGCTCCAGAATTACCCTGTATCATTTGGGCAGTGTGTGACCCGACTACCCTCCGTGTAATTGGTCTGCGCGAAGTGGGGCGCAAGTTCGATCATTATCAGTACTCCTGCCCGAGAGGAATACGATTTACTTTAATTATAGTACATGTGTGTTTTGTAATAAAATGTTTCTATCGTCTCCTGAATTCAATAACTGGCATCGAGATATCTACGCTCCTACAATCCACCGTCAATACGGCTCGTGGAGAGACACAGGAAGAAAAGGGGTAGCCCGCTGTCGACGCGTGGTCCTCTCGAGTATAAACTCGAGCTTCAATATCAGAACAAAAGCAAGCGTTAACGTATTCCGTGCGAGAGAAGGTGGGCATTGCTGTGAAGAGGGCCTCTTCAAGAGAGCAGCCGTTTGTGAGGAATGCAATTCCGAATGGTTCTGATACAATCTGCTCCCTATGATTGAAATTTAGTCTAGCAACTTTCACTCCTCCTAACCTAACAATTCGAACCTGCATCCCTCCCAAAAGAACCGGCCGTCCGAGTGTAGAAGCAAGTGCGAAATAAAAGTAACGGTGCGCTTCTCGATACCGCAGATGTACCTACCTAAGTAGCATTTCTGACGGAAAAGTATTGTCCAGCCTTTGGGCCTGGCGTAGACCTTTGGCAGGTAGGTATCTATTTCTACAGGCAGTGCCACCCGTGACGCCAGTAAGACCGTCCCCGGTCCGTGCTATACCAGACAGTTTTCTTCCAGTGAAAATCAGTAAATTTGCAAGCGCAATATCTTAAAAACTAGTGAAAGTAAAGTGTATACATTAAAGCTTATTGAATTTGTCTTGGAACGCACTATCAACTCAGCTGTTCAAAAAAAATTGTTCCATTTGAAAAACCGAACTTGACCATCGTATCTTTTAAAATAATAAACGATAGAAAAATTCGTTCGCGCTAATTAATTGGCCCCCTCGAACCATGCAATTCCCTATTTTTTTATATTTTTATCTCCTATAGGTTAGGAGAAAACCGGCTGTCCAGTCTTAGGTGGGACACCCTGTAGATTAGAATACACGTACCAATACAACATTTTTCATCCATAGAAGATAGCAACATTTCCCAAACGAAAAATATTGCAGAGGCATTTACGCTGCCCACAAAATATTTACCTAAAAAAAAGAGGGTGAAGGTCGAAGGTTCGGAGAAGCCGAAACGGCCTGCGGCTGCAACCTGCGATGCCTGGTGGCAAGAGCAGCTCCAGAAGGAAGAGAAAAAAAAAATAAAACATGACAAAATTGCCAAAGTGAAAAATCTGCAGGAAGAAAAAAGACTAATAGCTGCAGAAAAAAAGAAATTGCAACAGAAAATAAACGAAATACCAAAAAAAATTAACGAAACAAAATAAATATAGTTTCATTTCTAAAAAATATTCTTTATGTTTTTTATTATTTTGTCAAGCCCATTCTTTTTAAAAACTAATGTACATATATATATATATGTATATATATATTATTTTTATATATATATATTATTTTTATATATATATATATTATTTTTATATATATATATATTATTTTTATAAAAATAACTGAAATATAAGAAAAGATAGTGGTTTTTATGTTTTTATCTGTACCATAAATAGGGACATACATTATGGAACACCAGGGATACGGGCTTCAAGGCTGTGCCATAAATACGTACGTGTACATCACTCCTATTTTTCAATCATATAATTATTTTTTAACGTTATACTTACAGAACAACGATTATTTCTACTTCAGAAAACACGAAATAATGGAATAACACAAAAATTTGCAACATTTAGGTTCTTAATTATTTAAAATCATTGAAAATATCATATCCCTCTCTAGCATCTGTGCCTTATTAATAGGGCATTTTACCTTATTCGAGTGGTGGGGAAAATTACACGCGTCCACGCATGCGCGTGATGACGCCGCGCGTCAACCAACCAACGCCAAGGTGTAAAACGAACCGACGGCAGCGCCAAGGTGTAAAACGAACCGACGGCAGCGCCAAGGCAAGCGAAGCTAGCCAAACCAAGTGAGGCCGCAGCCAACCAGCGTCGACAACCGATTCCCCGGCGACGCTGGTATGACGATTCTATTCGATTCTTCTAGAATAGATCGATTTTTTTTCTGAAAAGTCGATTATTTTACCAATTATTCTAGGAATCGATTCTCGGATACTCGATTATTTTCTAACCAAGAATCGAGATCCACCATTGTCCGAACTGCTTCCCTTTTGGTCTTAGATAATATCGTAGCTCGTGGAAAGTAAGTAGTTTGTTTTTCAGTGTTTAATAGCAATAATTACTAGAAATATGTACCTTCAGAAGCGGAAAAAAGAAATACCACTGTTATAGAAATATTCTGTTTTCTTGTAACCGATTTTTAACTTTGGTGTCCGCATTTAGACGTACGCGCCTTGGATGATTTTCGATAACGCGTGAAAACATGTCAACGAAATTGCAGTTTTCTTCTGATAAGGACGAAAAATTTATATAAAATATCGCAAATGACTCTGTACTTTATGATACTGGTAACAAAGATTACAAAAGTAATGTAGTCAAAGAAAATGTGTGGAGAGAAATATCAAATAAATTAAAAATAACAAGTAAAGTATTGTTTATTTATTTGTATGTTCATAAATGTTACAACTTTTAAATAATAAACGAGATAAGAAGCCGAAAGCAACGTCTAGAAGCACGCGTTTGACGCTGATAGGAAATCTCGCCTTTAGCGCCTAAATTGAATTACGCGCGAAAAACACGAACGAACGGGCCAGACCCATCTTCGGAGGTGGGTCGCCGTGGACGTGATGCGGTCGCATCAATGACGCATGCGTGACGTTTTCAGCCCGACTGCGGTCGTCGTGGTCGCCAAGTGGAACGAGAAACACGGGCGTTGCGGTCGCTTTGGGCTCAACTGGAACGCACCCTACAGTGTAACGCGCGCGCCAGGAGTCAAATCCCCCTTCCTTGGCGCGGCAACTCGAACACGAAAAAAATTAACTTTATTCATCAAATAAAAAAATTAACTATATTCGACACATGATGAATAATTTTTTGTATCTTTTATTAAGAAAAATATGCGACACAGTAACGTCAGAAGGTTGTACGAGCAGCAATACTTAGAATTTCTCTAATATAATCGATTTTTTTAATATTTTTGGGGAAAAATCAAAATAATTGTATATAATTCTGAAACCTCATACTGTAGCATGCAGAAAAAGAAGTTTGAGAAACGCTGACCATCTAGACGTTTCGAGAACACGCTTGTAGGCCGCCCGTGAGGAGAGACGTGCGGGCGCGGGACCGCGTCTCGCGAGGCTCGCGCTTGACGACGCGTTTGTTGATTTCTGCGTCCGCGTATAGCAACGATTGGGTATAAATTAGAGGACCGCAAAGGCATTTCCTTCTTCGCTGTTCCGAGAGAGAGGACGAGGTACGACTCACGGCCGCTCTCGGACAGCTTAGGGACTCCGGCAGGAGAGTTCGGCGATAATACCTGGACGCCTGCTGGAGGAACTAGAGTCTGTTCCTGGACGCTCGACCGATATGGAGAGTACGGCGATAATACCTGGACGCCTATCGGTCGAGAGAGTTGGCGCTGCGACGAGAATTTGAGCGACGAATATGGCAAAGTAACGAACCATTCACCGATTACTACTACGACAAGAATATCTTAGCTAATCGTATATCGATTGACGAGGGTGAACTCATCGATTACATTATCGATGGTATACCCGACTATCAACTGCAGAGTCAGGCCCGGATGAATCGTTTTTCCTCCAAATCCGAGATTCTGTACGCATTTAGAAAGATATCGCTGAGGCCAAGGACAAACGACCATACCACGGCGACAAGAGGGACCCGAAGGACATCGAAGCTGTCAACAATCCTCGAAGTCGACGAGCCGAGGAATCTTCAACACTACGAGACGAGTCTGTGAGGTGCTACAATTGCGGGGATCGAGGTCACCTGTCCAGCAGATGTCAGCAGTCGAGGCGACCCCGGAACGCGTTGTTGTGCCGTGACGCCGGCGGTCGAGATTCTGGGTACGAATCTCGGGTGCTCCTGGGCGTCCTTCACTATCGTCGTCCACGGGCTCCGAAGGTTCGGGTGATTATGCCGGGACGGGAGGATTCGGTTTAGAACCCGGAGGTAGGAGATCGTTGCAGGTCGAAGAGTTGGAACTCACCGTAAGGTTTTAACAAGTTTATTCTATCCCGATCTGGGTGACAATGACACTGTGCCTAGTTTGGCATGAGTCTCGAAAATCGGGTGGTGTTCCCGTAACAAAGCGTTATCAAGTCTGAGCTCGCATTGCTCGTACGACGTTATTATATTATCGTCGGGACGAAGCGGGGACCATCGGGGTCTCCGCCTTCGGCCTGGTTTTTCGGTGTTTCGCCATCTGCTGATGGTCTTTCTGCGCTTCCGAGATTCCTTACGCGGTTGTGCCGGATTTCGGCCGCTCGATTGTGGCAATCGGTATGTGCGCGGTGTCGACACGCTCAGATGTCGGCTCGGGCACAACATCCCCCCCCCCCCTTATGGGAAGGGTGCTTAGGGAAATTTTCCCTAACGCTTACAAAATTTCCCGGGACCCTATATCGTCAAGGCTTCGGTGTATTCGCTGTCCTCGGTCGGTCCTCTGGACTTTGTCGCTTTTGGTGTTGTAGGGATCTGTATTTTATGGCGCAGTTGATAGTCGCGTGTTAACAAATATATGACTAATACGCTAAGTACTACTAGTACAATAGTTGTTGTCGTTGGATGTACAATTTGCCAGGTCGCTAGCCCTGGTTGCGAGTTGTTGTTCTCTAAATTATTTTCTACTTGGTTAAGTTGGTCGTACAGTGCTGAAAATTCAGATGGATTTTTCAGAAGCTTGTCTAGCTGAAACCGCGAGAGGGGTTGCGCTGGTTCGCCCCTTTGTGTCGCATTTAACGCTGCTATTATGTCGTAGCGTGGTGCCGTTGGCACTTTGAAATCTTGACTATACGTTGTTCGCCGCTTTTTTAGAACTACGTCCCTACTTCGGATATTACAATTTCCCGTAATTTTGAGAATCCCTGTCCTATCTATATCGACGTGCTCAGGCTGTCGTTCGTCACACTGTATAGTCAGTGTCTCGGGCTGGTGCGTCGCAAAAATCCATGTGTCTGCGTGAAAGGTACCTATCCACATTGTGTGGTTTGCCGCAATGTACTTTATCTCGCAATTCCTGGGGGACTTATCCGCGGGTTGCAGCCATAGGCTTGCTTCGCACTCGAGATCGTTGTTCACGTTGTGTGCTAGCATCGGTTGTTCACAGTAATATTGCGCGGCTACTTGCTTGCATCCCCTTAGCTCGTCTTGCTCGGTAAGCATATATTGATTACTGCTTGCGTCAATGACGAGTATCGGCGTTCTTATAATTAACACCGCATATGAGTTCCCGTGAACATGGATTGGGGCTGGCGTTGCCTCGATCACTGTGAATGTTTGCGAGGAAATGAGGGGGACGGTTATCACTGCGATCAACGTAGTCCTATCGAAATATGCGGAAACCGATGATAATTTCTCGATCACGTTAGTATTTTCTAAGCTGGGTGCTATCGGGAACGCGAGTCCATTCGGGAGATGCTGTACCGCGGTTTGTAGTAACCTAGTGACCTGCGCGCTCGACAGTACGTTTGTGCTGATGATTCCTCCTTTGAGGCTGGTGTAATATTGCAACACATCGTCTACGTCCTGAGTCAGGTCGGTCAGTAGGGCATTCAATGTAATAAAATGATCTACTAAGTCAGCTCTTCGCGTTTGTTGTAATATAGTCGTCTCAATTTGCGTACGTAATAGTCTCGTCTGTTTCGCTAGTATTTCCTCGTTACGCTGCATCGTTCTCTCCGCGTCATGTAAGTGATGCAGCGTGTTATTTGTTATTTGGACCTGCTTTTTCATGGCAGCCATTAAAGTATTTTGTGTTCCGTCCAATTGTGATAGATGGTTGTTAATTTGTTCGGCGTCGTCCGCGTCCATAGTCCCGAATATGGTTTTCGCTAAGGTCCCTAATCCGTTGATTAGCCCCCGTCGTCTATTCGGTACGTAAGTGGGCATCTCTGATACTTGGTCTACTCTTCTATACAGCTTTTCCGCCCTTCTGAGTAGCGGGTCCAGATGTTCCCCACATGTCGGTTGGATCGCGATTTCGTTCTCACAACGCCGTTGTACCTGGTTTATATAAGAAGCTACTTGCCGATTTCTTTCAAAGAGGGTGTCCATTTTTAGGTGGGTCACGATCTTCCACGAATCGGTTACCATGTGTAGTTCCCCGAGGTGCGTAAAGTGGATTCCTGCTTTATGCTCGATCGGTGATATCGTATAAGAGGCCCGGCCGCCAGTTGGCGCCGCTTCGGTTAGGCCTCCCACTAGGGCGGTCATCCTGAAACAGTGAAGTTGGATTCTATCCCCGCCCAATTTGATTGATTCGCGCCTGCTATATATATTAAGTTGATCGTGAGTTTTGCTCATTATACACGTTTTGTGGCCTGATTCGTCCTGCCATGTATCCTGAGACCTTGCGCGCGGTAAGTATCATTACTGGTTACCAATTTCTTACTATTTGGTTATCTCTTGATTTTAATTATTGCTTCTCGCTTTTCTGTCATTCTTGTTAGATGTTTGTCAGACGCCGAATTATCGGATGTTTGTATATCCAGGAGATGTGCGCTCTGCGATTGCAGCGGCAGCAGCACCGCCGTTTCCTTAACATCTTGTGGGAGGAAGGTTATCCCGACTATTATCAGACGTCGGATCTATTTAACCTTAGGCGGCTCTTTGGAGAGCCCCTTATGAGAGTGGAAGTAAGTATCCTCTTTTGTGGTGACACCTTACTGGTACCCTCCGTTCTCTTCTTGATTTTAATTGTCCTTTCCCCCCTTTTTGTTTCAGTTGGAGGATGAGGACTGGGGCCAATGAGGCTATCCCCCCCCCCTATCGTATCTTATTTTATACTATTTTTATTGAATATACTCAATTTTCCCCTATATTTGTGTATCCCCTCTTACTTTCCTTCACAACCAGTTCCTTGCTCCCGCCTGTATTGTTTAAGATTCGTCATCGCGTGTCCATGTATTTCCGAGGCGTTTTTTGTTTTTATTGGTATTCAATGAAATGTTTAAGTCTATTTGCGTGAGTGCGTAGGGTTTTCCGTCCTTTTTTAATGGTCACGTTGACTTTTGAGTTCTTTTCTATAATTACGCAGGGGCCTACCCATTTGTTGTCTAGTTTCTTCGATCTTCCGCGACATACCGATTCGTCAAAGAGCCACACCTTATCGCCTACTTTTAATTCTATTTCGCGCGTTTTTTTGTCGTATCCTTTCTTGGTCCTTTTTTTTGCTTCTTGGAGTTGCTCCCTAGCTGCTTCATTTGTTACCCTGATACGTTCTCTTGTTCGCTGCGCGTAATCTTCGTAATTATATGTTAGTTTAGGCGGGTTTTTTAGTGCGGTCGGTATTGATGCTGTCTTTCCATAGACTAGTTCGTATGGCGTAAACCCTGTTGCCGTATGTGGGGATGTATTATATGTAAACATCGCGTAGGGTAGCCATTTATCCCAGTCGGATTGGTCATTATCTATGTAGTGTCGCAAATATTCTACTAGGGTTTTATGCGATCTTTCTAATGCTCCGTTAGACTCTGGATGGTACGCGGTTGTCTGTATTTTCGTGATTCGGAAAAGTTTGCATATGTTTTTAAACATTTCACTTAGGAAATTTCTGCCCTGGTCTGTTAGAATTTTTTCGGGTGCGCCGTATTCGCAGATAATTTTCTCGACCACTGCTTCCGCTACTGTAGCTGCTTCCTGATTTGGCAGGGGAATCGCCCTGCTAAATTTCGTGAGGAGGTCCTGGAAGGTTAATATGTAGATATTCCCTTGATTGCTGTCTGGCAGGGGCCCTACTATGTGTAGCGCTACTTTTTCAAAGGGGGCCCGTGGTGTATCGGTGATCTCCATTGGTGCCCTAGTTCTCTTTCCTAACTTATTCTTCTGACAGGTGCTACATTTTTGTATGTACTCCTCAATATCTTTATTCATTCCTTCCCATCTGTAATTTAATTTTATTCTATTTGTGGTCCTTTTGATACCCTGATGTCCTCCTATGGGTGTGCAATGGTATTCGTAAAGAATTTGTTGTTTTGTTTCTTCGTCGTCGACGTTGGTTGTCCCCGTTTCTTCTTCCTCGGTTTGCAGCGCGTGCACGTTTCTGTTTAACGCGTCCGCGTTCGTATTGTTCTTTCCTGACTTATGTACGATTTCGTAGTCGTACTCGGCTAATAGGATTCTCCATCTTATTAATCTGGATCCTGGGTCCTGTACCCTAAATAGCCATGTAAGTGCTTTGTGGTCCGTAACTACTTTGAATGGGGTACCGTAGACGTATGGTCGAAAGTGTTTAACTGCCCAGACGATAGCTAGCAGTTCCTTTTCCGTTGTACTATAGTTTCTTTCGGCCTTGTTTAGTACTCGGCTCGCGTATGCGATTGGTTTGTCCTCCCCTATTTTCCCTTGTGACAATATCGCTCCTATTGCTACATCCGATGCGTCGGTTGTTACTACGAATTCTTTCGTAAAATCTGGATAAATTAATAGGGGGGCCGTAGTCAGTGCCTCTTTTAATGTGTCGAAAGCGTTTTGCTGCTCGGCTGTCCAGATGAACTCGACCTTGCTGCTCGTGATGCTAGATAGGGGTTTAGCTATTTTTGAATATTCTGGGATGAATCTGCGGTAGTACCCTGCTAACCCCAAGAATGCTTGTAGTTCTTTTAGTTTGGTTGGAATAGGGAATTCTTTCACCGCTCTGGTTTTTTCGGGGTCCGGTTTAATCCCTTCAGGGGTAATTATGTGTCCCAAAAATCCTACTTCCTTTCGTAAAAACGCACATTTTTCTGGTTGTAGTTTTAGGTTGTTTTTTCGGAGAGTGTCTAGAATTTTTCTCAGTCGTGTGTTATGTTCCTTCAAACTGGCTCCGTAGATGACAATATCGTCAAGGTAAACGAAACAGTCTATCCCCTGTAACCCGATAAGCGCAGCGTTCATTGCTCGCTGGAATGTCGCCGGTGCATTTTTCAGTCCAAACGGCATGCGATTGAATTCGAAATGCCCTTGAGGAGTCGAAAATGCTGTCTTGCACTTATCGCGTTCGTCCATAGGAATTTGATGATATCCAGATGCCAAATCTAGGGTTGTAAAGTACTGCGCTTTTCCTAATTGATCTAGTATATCCGTGATATTGGGTAGTGGGAATGAGTCGCCTATGGTGACTTCATTGAGTTTCCTATAGTCGACTACTACGCGGTATTTCCTATTCCCCTCGTTGTCAGTTTTTTTAGGTACTACTAATAAGGGTGCGTTCCATGGGCTGGCGCTATGTCGGATGATGCCGTCCTCTAGCATTTTTTCTACCTGTTTCCGTACTTCTTGCTTATGAACTTCGGGTAATCTATAGGGCTTGATATTGCAGGGTGTCGTGTCGCTTTTTACACGGACTCGGTGGCCGGATACTGTGGCCGTTGATTCTCTATTATTCCGTCTCGAATGCTATCTGTAGGGACCATTATCAGTTGTTGTGTGCGTGCGGGTATCGTTATTTCCCTTGCCCGTTACTGTTCGCACTTGACGGCTGTTTTCCGGAAATTTTTTTTTCCCATTTTGCTTCTCCCTATCTTTGTTTTTCCAACACTCTTTAGTGTCGTGCCCTGGTCGTTTACAATTGTCGCAGTAGCGCGATGCTGTCCTATTTTTATTTTGCGTGGAGGGGTTTGTCCCGCGCGTCGCGGGTCGTTTCGTACTTGACCGCTCTTCGTCTATGGCTATTGTGATCGCTTCCTGTAAGTCGGCGGGTCTTTGTGATTTTACCAAGACCTTTAGGTCGTCGCGAAGTCCGTCCTCGAATATAGTCAACGTCTGTTTTTTGAATACTTTCACGGTTGCGTTTTTCTCTATCAGACTGTCCTTGTCGTCGATTCCGGTCGCTATTAGTTCCCTTAATAATTTTGATACACGATTTCCGTATTGGTGCGCGCTTTCATTGGGGCCCTGCCTACTATATAACAATTCCCTTTGTACAGTTGAGGCTGTCCGGGGAGGTTTGTATACTGAAGTTAACACGTCCTCTAAGTCCTGTATGGATGATATGTGGCGCGTCTGTACTTCGTCTAGGGCGTCGCCTCCGACCCGTAACGCGATTATCCCTCGTAGAATCTGGGCTTTTTCTTCTGCTGTTTGGTATGTGTGGTATACATACTTGCAGGCGGTCAGGAAGCCAGGTAATTCTTTGGGGTCCTTCCCGTTGAACAGGGGTAGGGTTTTTATAGTATGGAATATTTCTCGAGTGCCTGCTACGTTCGGTGCGTAGGTTAGGTCATTTATCTCGAGGTTGGTGGGAACGAATCGACTAGTGCGCCTCGGTTCCTCCCCTGGATTGCGAAAATCGTCGAAATGGACCGTGGTCCTGCCTGAGGGGCCGGGCGTGACGTGTGTCGAGTTCATCGTTTCCCTTAGTCTACTTATTTCTCTATCTATCGAGTCCTGTAGCGGACCTTCCCTTGCCTCTAGTGCTCCTAACCTGTCGTTTATACCTAACATTCCGTCCGTTACTTGGGCTAGAGTATTGGTTAGTCCCGTGAGTAGCTTCTCCACGTTCGCTAGTCGGTCCGCGATACTCGGTTCTACATTTCCGCCCGCGGATGCTGTGATAGGGGACGACATGTTCGCTATTCCTTCGCTCGGGATTAAGCTATAATCTAACTCGTTGAACGGGTATAGCCTCCTAGCGGTTAGGTGTCTGGACGTAATCGGTAATCTAGTCGAGACGCGACGTTCTTCGCTAGTTCCGACGTCTAGAGCAAGTCGCGTACGCTCTCCGATTTCGCGAAAGGCTTCGAATGTTGCGTCGAAGATTGTTTCGCCGGGGAGCCGTTTTGTACGGACTTTAAAGAATCTACGGGGAGCACTTCGGCGAATTGCTCTAGGCGAAAGAAGTTCCTATCGCTCGGCTAATTCTAAATTACGCTCGATGTCTTTATCTAACGATTTTGCTCGGCGCATGGGAATTGCGGCGTGCGGTCTGAATTTGCTGACAGTGATATTTCGCACTTACAGTATGTATATCAGGTGATGCATCGCTCGTCGATTATGAGAAGTAGACTATCCTGGCGGCGTCCTCTGCTGACGTCCGTCGGTACTGCGGAGTGACTGCCCCTGTGATTAAGGGGTCGTTGTCTCTGCTGAGTCCTGTTGTCACCGTTGATCAGGCTTGGTCCTTACGTTAGCAGGATCCCACCGCTGCCACCAATTGTTGTGCCGTGACGCCGGGGGTCGAGATTCTGGGTTCGAATCTCGGGTGCTCCTGGGCGTCCTTCACTATCGTCGTCCACGGGCTCCGAAGGTTCGGGTGATTATGCCGGGACGGGAGGATTCGGTTTAGAACCCGGAGGTAGGAGATCGTTGCAGGTCGAAGAGTTGGAACTCACCGTAAGGTTTTAACAAGTTTATTCTATCCCGATCTGGGTGACAATGACACTGTGCCTAGTTTGGCATGAGTCTCGAAAATCGGGTGGTGTTCCCGTAACAAAGCGTTATCAAGTCTGAGCTCGCATTGCTCGTACGACGTTATTATATTATCGTCGGGACGAAGCGGGGACCATCGGGGTCTCCGCCTTCGGCCTGGTTTTTCGGTGTTTCGCCATCTGCTGATGGTCTTTCTGCGCTTCCGAGATTCCTTACGCGGTTGTGCCGGATTTCGGCCGCTCGATTGTGGCAATCGGTATGTGCGCGGTGTCGACACGCTCAGATGTCGGCTCGGGCACAACAGCGTGTTTTGGTTGCGACGCCGACGACCACCGCGTGCAGGACTGTCCGCGTAAGAGACAGCAGGCCGGTAACATTGCCACCTTAACACAGCCTACAGTTGCGATTGCCCCGTACCTCCTCCCGTTAAAGTACTCTGTCGGAGGGGAAGCGGGTAACGCGTGCACGTACGAGTTGTTCGCGATGGTAGATTCCGGATCCCCGGTTAGTTTGATAAAAAGTAGCTACGTACCGGATCATGCGCGCTCACCCGCACGGTCTGACGAATCATTGTACGGGATGAACGGGTCCAAGTTATTATTATTATTATTATTATTATTATTATTATTATTATTATTATTCGACGGGAGAACCCTTTAGATTACAAAAATTTGAACAGTTTAGTGCAAAAAACATAGAAAATAATGTAACGTAAAAATAAAATAAACAGAACAATAACGAAAAACAATACAGTCTACAAACATCGACGACTACCGTAACCGATGCTGCATAAATTTCGGAGGTGGCAGTCTCCTAAGCAGCTTAGTTATAAACGATGAGAGGGAGGCTACAAATAAATCAATGTCCGCAGGGCATTGATTTAACTCCTCCATTGCGCGATTAATAGGATCATTGGAGTAATAATGATATTCCGGGACGCACGTTACAAAAAGGGGTCTCGAAAGCAGTGACCGTTGCGGAGCATGAAAACAAATCCTTGCGACTAACTCATGGCAGTTAATCTGACCATGTAAAACCTTATAAAGGAATAGCAGGTCCGCACAAACACGGCGGTAGGTTAGAGCAGATAGCCTCACTTTTAGTAAGGCAGCACCATAATCATGGTCACTGAACCGCATAGGGTTACCTGATGCCGTCATAGCAAGCCTAAGAAACTTGTGCTGGACCTTTTCATGTAAGCAAGTATATTGCTTATGTCTAGGGCTCCAGATCACCGACGCATATTCGACCTGTGGCCTTACCAGTGCGACATATAGCAACTTAAGTGTCCTAATCTGCTTAAAGTGTTTACCGAAACGGGCGATAAACCCAAGGGTTTTCATCGCCTTACACGTGATCTTGCGATAATGGTTGCGAAAGTCCTGACATTTAGTAAACGTAACACCAAGGTCCAAGACTTCCGCAACCTCAGACAATGTGGTGTCGCCTAATACATACATCGAGGGAATGCCACTGAAAGCCCTATGGGTCCTCAGTAACACACATTTCCCTGTATTTAGACGCATCCTATTGACGGTACACCACTGCTCAAACCTCGTGAGATCAGCCTGCAACAGATTCACATCAGAAACACCGCTAATGGTGCGAAATTTTTTTAAATCATCCGCATACATAAGAAATTTACTGTGCTTGAAAACCTCACTAAGATCGTTAATAAAAAGAACGAACAGGAGAGGACCAAGGTGCGATCCCTGAGGGACACCCGAGATCACATTGACCGGATCAGATAACCGATCCTGCACCTTGATAACCTGCACCCGGCCTTCAAGGTAGCTGGCGATCCAAGCAAGAAGCGACCCATTAATCCCGATTGAGGCCAATTTTAGATGCAGGATACAATGATCAACCGAATCAAAAGCTTTCCGAAAGTCAGTATAGACAGTGTCGACTTGAAAACCCGCATCCAGTGCAGCAGAAGCGAAGCAGTGATATACCGCCAGATTAGTTGTCGTCGATCGACCAGGAACAAAACCATGTTGTTCATCGCAAATGACATTAGTGAGACAGGGCGTTAAGTACTCCGTTATTAGTTCCTCAAAGATCTTAGGCATTACAGATAATTTCCATATTGGTCGATAATTTCTAACATCGGAGCGGTCGCCTACTTTGAATACCGGGGTAACCAAAGTGGTTTTCCACACTACTGGGAAAGTCCCCATAGCCAATGAGGAGTTAAAAATATGCCAGAGGGGCCTAGCAAGAATGAATCTACACTCCTTTAAAAACAGAGGCGGGATCCCGTCATAGCCAGGTCCCTTTGACGTATCAAGTGACTCGAGCTTGGAATAGATTTGACCGATAGAGATGGAAATCGAATGTATGTTTACCTCACTGTAAAAGGACGGCTCAGGATTCAAAACAGGCGCCGCTCCGTGCTGGGGACTATAAACAGAGCCAAAGAAATCAGCAAAGAGATTAGCAACAGTCACGTGCGTCGAGGCAGAAGCGCGGTCGAGATGCAGCTTACTAGGAATTCCATGCCCAGCGCGTTTAGTATTTACAAATTTCCAAAAGCTTGATACATTGTCACACACCGCATTCTCGACGCTGTCAATATAAGTACGGTGCTCACGCGCCAGGGCAAGCTTACACCTCGAACGGAGATTTGAAAAAATTATATAATCGCAAAAGTCGCCGGAACGCTTAAAGATTCTATGAGCCTTTTTCTTCTGTCGGATCAGGGACTTTAAGCCAGGAGAAAACCACCGTGGGAACGTGGAACGGACTACAGCCCGGACCGGAATACAGGCTTCGATTGCAATATTGAGGTGGCCATATAAACGATCAAGGGCAACCCCAGGGTCAGAGTCACCGGTCTCTTTATCCCAATCAACTGCGTTAAGATATTTAAGCACGCCGGGGAAATCACCCCGCTTAAAGTCCCTAAATTTAAGGTTTCCGCACATGAGGTCAGGACACGAGGCCAATCCTCTGAACATTACATACAAGGGTGGATGGTAGACGTCCGGTTCGATAAGGACATCAATGACTCGGTCAACTGTAACGTTAGGACAGCTAACAAAGATGAGATCAAGCATAACGTCAAAATCATTAAAAACAGTATTCACTTGGGTAAAATTGCAGTACCCCGCACAACCAAGGAGGAGATCGATGGCTGCTGATTCATTGGACGAAACACCCGACCTTCTAAAGCACGCTTGACCCGAGTCACTGAACCATACCGCATGAGGGAGATTAAAATCTCCATACAGACAAAAGGTATCTTCACTATACTTATGAAATAACTCCATGACTGAGTCTACGAGACTAGCATAAAGTGATGTCCGGGATGTAGGCGGTATATAAATGGCACCCAACAATAAGTATTTATTACTGTGAAGGTGGACTCTAACAAACAATTGTTCAACCTCGGGACAGCAAACTATAACAGGGTATGACGGTATCGAATTCTTGACAGCGATGAGAACACCGCCGCCTCTTGTAAAACAGCTAGTTCGTTGGGATCTATCACACCTATAAACAGTATAATTACGCAGCCCAAGTTCAGTTGAAGATATAGATGAGGTAAGCCAGGTCTCGACAAAAATGATTACGTCATACGACACTGCAGATGTTAGTACGGAATTAATAAGAGTATCTAGCTTAGTGCGCAGACCACGGACATTTTGTACATATATTAAAGGGTTCTGAATTAGTTTTTTTTGGGAGGAGTCCTTATGCGGTCTACCAGACACGATCTTCGGAAAACCACGAATATAACGAATGGTCATATGGGTTTCCCCATGTTCATGAAGATCACGAAGCTTTTCCCTGAGCCGCAAAAGGGTCACTCGTTGTTGCTTGGTCTTGTCGTCCGAAATTTTATACGGCCCTTTGTACCGCTGTTTGCCCTGAAGAATACTTCTAACATCATCAGCAGAGTCGAGGCGGACACAGAGAGGCCTGCAGAGTGACTTGCCCGGTTTCCCGAGACGATGAACGATAAGAGCATGGTTGCTAAGGGGGCAGATCTCGTGCAAGACCTCGCGCGCCGCTTCTACGTCAGCCGATCTTAGAAGCTCCGGAGATGATTCACGAGGCTCCGGCAAACCAAAAATAATGATGTTTTTGGACCTCACATCTCTGTCCTTCCATTCCTCGATGACGTCATCCATGGAGGACGAGGGCAGCTGCTCCGACGAGATGGTAGGCTTTTCTTCGAGCGCTTTGACACGATCGGACAGGGAATTTATGTTCGACCTCATATCGCTCAATTCTGCTCTAATGCCCGCTAAAATGTCCTCCCGGAGTACAGCCAGCTTCGCCTCTATTATATCGCTCACTATGTCCCTGATCGTTGCTGATGGTATAGCAGATAGCGGCTGTACCGGCGAAGTGATGGTCTGGCTAACGGCGGATTGAGTCCTCGGGGATCCAGAACGACAATTAAGGAGACTTCTGTCGTACCAAGGATGTCCCGAACGACCAAGACAAGAAGGTCCTGGATGGCAGTTAATCCCACAACCAGGACAGGTCACTGGGTTGGCAACTAGGGCCGCACAACCCTTACATTTCTTTGACCCAACAGGCATTTCAAACTTGACAAGATGCTCAGTCAACACGAAATACCCGTAACAGTACTGCTACTAGTAATTAGTTCTACTACTAGTAATTAATTCTGACAATAAAATGTCAAGAGCTCGGAGATATTCTAAATGAGAAAAGCAACAGAGCTCAAACAGCACACAGAAAATAACGGTTCGACGAACTAAACAGAGTCACCAGGTCAGGCACGTGTTAACGCTCGCACAAACAAAACAAACGACCTGTCACCTCGACAGCTGAGAACAGACTTATGTTTGTTATTTTAGGCACCTTTGAAAAGAACGTATACGTAGAGTCTGTACAGATAAACATGTCTTTTTTGGTCGTACCGGACCATACTATGTCCAACGCCGCGCTGCTAGGCCGGGACTTTATTACCTGTCCGTCAGTCAAAATCTACTTGGGAAAAACGCTCGTGCTAACGCGTGTAGACGACACCCTTTCCCCCGAGAGAGAGGACAACGGCGCGAACGAGATCATGAATATTAATATAACAAATGAAGCGGAGAGAGCGTCCGATTGCCTAGACATAGATCCTTCCCTGGATATACACAATTCGCGTAGATTAAAAGATTCATATGACGAAGTCTTGGAGATGCGCATCGACCCTATCCCGGTAGATTTGGAAATGGATATAAGGTTAAAACATGATCAACCCTCCCTTGCCGTATACTCGCCTAATGCGGAGACCGAACTGCATTTGCGATGCAAGCGCCAGTGGTTTCGGAGCGATTTTATTACATAGACAAGCGGACAAAGCATTGCGACCCGTATCATATTTTAGTCAACGGACGACGTCATCCGAATCAAAATTCCATAGCTTTGAGCTGGCGTGTCTCGCGGTGGTGTATGCTTTAAAGCGTTTCCATTTCTATTTGTCCGGTAGGCCTTTTAAAATCCTGACCGATTGTGATAGTTTTCGATTTACACTTAGTAAACAGAACGTGAACCCTCGAATTGCGCGGTGGGCAATGTATTTGCAACTGTACGATTTTCAAATCGAACATCGCTCGGAATCTCGCATGAAACACGTGGCCGCGTTAAGTCGCTGCCACAGTATAGGGGTTTTGGAGTCGAACACGTTCGAGCAAATTCTCTCCATCAAACAGGACCTTGATCCTGATGTTCGGAGGATTCGGGAAGGATTGGAAAAGGCCGAGGATAAGTATTTTGAATTACGAATGCGGGAAAAATCGGTTGTTGTTTTATGTGCCCTCTGCCATGGAAAGCAACGTGATCCGCACCTGTCACGATGATGTCGGTCACGTCGGCGGAGATAAAGTTTTGGAAAGGATAACGACAACCTACTGGTTTCCGAAGATACGAGAAAAGATTAAAAATTATATTTCGAATTGTCTAAAGTGTATCGAATTCTCGCCCGTTAGCGGAAAACCGGAGGGATACTTGCATAGTATCCCTAAAGGTAATGTTCCGTTCGATACCATTCACGTCGATCATTATGGTCCGTTGGAGAAGAGTCGTAAGGGCAATAAATATGTGCTGTCTGTTTGTGTGCAAATCCACGAAGACGTGCGAGATCATCAAGCCCCTACGGAATTACTTTGATTCCTATAGTCGGCCGAAGCGCTTGGTTACGGACAGAGGGACGACGTTCACGTCCCAAGCCTTTAAAGATTTCGTAGATCAGGAATCGGTGATGCACATATTGATTGCCGTAGGCACCCCACGCGCCAATGGACAAGTAGAACGGTATAATCGAGTTTTGACTCCGATGTTATCAAAAACATCGACATCACCCGGTAAATGGGACGATGTCCTAAGTGCTGTCGAAGTTTCCTTGAATAATACCGTGTGTCGATCTAACGGCGAGACCCCGTGTAAACCGTTGTTTGGCATTAACCAGGCGACTAAAGATAACGACCGGATTAGAACGGAACTTGAATCGCTTACCTCCGACGACCGGATGAAGCGATGGGTGGCGCACCTCTCAAACGAACACGTGCCGACGGTATCTTAATTGTTCATAATTATTGTAAGTACGCTCGACTGGGCTCGGCTCGACGAGCTCTGGTGACAACAATGTATATGCGGATTATTAATTTTAAGGTGTATTTGTATTTTTACTTTTATCTGACCGAGGACAGTCAGCGGGTCAGGATGGCCGAGCTGTAGACTATAAAATTCGAATATCCCGCTTGCCTTCGGCGACGTCTCGCCTCACGTCGGATATTTGTGTGTAAGGCAAGCGGGAAGAAGGAACAGACAGTCGTGGGTCAGACGCTGCCAAGGAGACATTGGAAATAATAAATAACTGAGTCGACTGAAAACCGTCGCAGTAGTAAGGCTAAGCGGGTTCTAACCCAGGTCCTCTGAGGGGAGCGCGGGGGCGGGGGGAAGTGAGGGCGCGCGGGGGAGCGCGGCGGAGGGAAACATGGGCGCGGGGCCTGCGGGGAGAGGAAGACAGATTGCGCGCGCAAGAGCCGCGGAGTGGGGGAAGCCGCGATGATGGAGGGGATCAGTCCGGACCGAGCCGCCGCGGAGACCTCTCCAGACCGGACCCACCGTCGGAAATTTTTCAGACCTGGCCCAGGGAGGGGACAGCCCCTGAAAAAATTTCTGTGGGCGGGTCGAGTCTGAAAAACCTTTTTTCAGACTCGATCCGCTCCCTGAAATTTTTTTCCCCAAAATATTTTTTCTAAACCATTATATAATGGAATTTTCCCCCCAACACAGAGAAATAATAATTTATTTTTATCGGATGAAGTCGGGAAAGATCGGCTTTTTCGCACCACGTATTCCGAGGAGGGAAAGAGACAGAGCATTACTTTAAAAAGCTAAAATCGAGAGAGGGAAAGAGACAGCGCTACATGGCGGTACAATCGCATTTTATTCTACAGCTAACAAGTTTTCGAAGCGTTCCGATTCAGCGTCGCAGCGTATCGCGCGATCGTGTGTAATTTGGCTCCTCTGGAGCGGCCGCGTGGGGTGACGTCATTTGGCGGCGCGAATCATAGAAAGAATTATGCGGTGCCAGCAAATCTTAGAGCTAGGTGGCGAGGAAAGGAGGAGGAGGAGGACGGGTAAATAAAATGGTGCAATGAAATACGTTTAAGAATATATATTGTTACAAAAATATAAAATATAAAAAAAGAATATGAATATAAAAAATTAGGACAAAAAGAGAATATAAATATAAAAATAGAATATAAAAAAATTAGGACAAAAAGAGAATATAAATATAAAAATAGAATATAAATATAAAAGAATATAAATAGAATTTAAGAATAAAATAAGAAATATAATAATAATATACAATAAAAATAATAAAAAATTGAAATAGAAAAATAGAAAAAAATATAAAATTAAAAGAAAAAATATATAAAATGATAGAAAAAATCACTGCGATGCTCCGGGGGGCGATGGTGGCGATGGTGACGATGGTGGCGATGGTGACGATGGTGGCGATGGTGGCGATGGTGGCGATGGTGGCGATGGTGGCGATGATGAGGGGGGCGATGGTGGCAATGGTGAGGGGGGCGACGGTGGTGGTGTAGGGGGCAAGCCCCGCACATCGATCAGCGGCAGCCCCCGCTGATCGATGTACGGCAGCCCCCGCGCACCGATTCGCGGCGGCGGCGACGGTGGTGACGGTGGCGAGGGAGGCAGCGGCCGCGGTCTACTCATGTCGATCCATGGTGGCGTTGGGGACCGCGGCCGCTGCAGGTGCCCCATCCGGAGATACGGCACCCAAGGGTGCCGCAGCCGTGAATCCCTCACGGGGCCGAACATGGGGCGATCCTCCGCAAGTGGCCGCGCCAACCACCATAGTACATCGCGGTCCTAGATCACAAAACGTTGATATAACATTGATACATTAAACATATTAAGCACAAAGCATACAAAAACACTGCACTACATGCCTGTGGAGGCGGTGGCGATGGGTGCGGCGGCGGCGATGGTTGCGGCGGCGGTGGCGAAGGTGGCGAAGGTGGCGAAGGTGGCGAAGGGGGCGACGACGCGTCACCCCAATCTTCGGGCCACGAGGGTGACGGTGGTGGTGACGAGCCCTAAAGGATAGAAACCCACGATTTAATATTGACACTCGATATCAAAGGTTAAACGCGATAAATGTTAAAATATTGCAAAGTACATACTTCCGAGCCACACTCCGGCGCTATCCTTTGCAGCCCCATTGTCACAAAAAAAAATTCTTGACGCAAAAAAAAATTCTTGACGCAAAACAAACTGTCCGGTGGCTGCCGAGCTTTGAAGACAACTGGTCCCGCAGCGCTCATGCAATTTGTCACCCATGCCTAAAGTTGCATATGTCGCAAAGTAGGATGCCTTTGTTCTTCACTGGCCACCCTCTCCTTCTATGTGCTCCACATGCATTTTCGCTGACCATCTTCGCCATCTGCATCTTCTTCGAATTACTCACTGGCCATCCTATCCTTCTTCGTTTGCATCATTTCACTATACCATATCATACCACTTTGAACGTGTATCGAACGTGTATCAAACGGTTATGGTACCCCTCTGATCGGGTATTGAACGTGAATCTTACGCGGTGTCAGCAGAAACGTTGAATCTTAAAATTAAATGGCGAGGATGATGATGATGAACGAATAAAATTGAGAAATAATTCATGCTTAAGAAATTTTATTTAAAATTAAAATTAAAATAATATAATTTAACATTTTTTCTTCCTACAAGCATCAGCTAGAATAACATTGATGGCGGATGCTACCAGTTCACAATCTACATGATAATCCTCGCAGTAATGTTCGCTATCGCGTATGATTTTAGCAGCACGACGCGCATCTAATGTTTCACAGGCAACATCGCTCTGCTGTAGCACGTTAACAAAAGTTTCAAATTTTACTTTCGCATCTTCAGCAGTTTGATTAATCCGCGGATACACATACTCTATACATGGTTGAAGATTTAATAAAAATGTTGCTGTATCTAGTGTGAAATACAGTGCATTATCACATTGTGTAATCTTTATAATTGGCGAATCAAAGATCCTAAAAAATTCCACCGTTAAAGTATCAATCCGCATTGAGTCTGGTTCAGGTAATCGTGCACATTCTTCGATGGCTTCACGGCTGTCGAATAGCACACCCCATGTATGCCATGATAATATGAGATGATTTCCATGATTGTCGCCGAGAAGAACTTCTACATCGACCGTAGGTCCTACGTCGATTCCAATTTTTAAATATTTGCTACCCATGGATGTTAATGCGTATCTTCTGACCATGATACGCGATCCTTGGCGCGGACTAAGAGAACAATCAAAGCTATGAAATTATCCGCTCGTATTAGGAACAAACATAAAAATTTTGAGAAGGTGTGAAAATTATGCATTACCAGTCATTATATATATTCTCCCCACATGGAGCTATACCATCATCTCGCACGATCGGAACGAAATAATCCTCACACCCAGCGAGTATTTCATCAATGGTACTGTAAATTTTATTCATAGCACTATTTGTTCCGTCGAAAGTCACTGAGGCTACTGAGCGATTGATTGAACAGCGTTCGGGAGCCGTCTTAAATAGAGGCACGATTGCTTTCCCCCCACCACCACCACATTTTATTCTAAAGCTATCAATTTTTTCAAAAATGATTTTCAATCTTATCGTCGCAGCGTATCGCGCGATCGTGTGTAATTTGAATCCTCTGATGCAGCCGTGCAGGGATGACATCATTTGGCAGCGTGAAGAACGAAATATTACAAAGTGCCGAATCTTAAAATTAAATGACGAGGAGAGGAGGACGGGTAAATAAAATGTAGAAATAATTCATGTTTAAGAAATTTTATTTAAAATTAAAAGAATATTATTTAACATTTTTTCCTACGAGCATCAGCTAGAATATCATTGATGGTGCATGCTACCAGTTCGCAATCTACATGATAATCCTCACAGTAATGTTCGCTATCACATATGATTTTAGCAGCACGACGCGCATCTAATGTTTCACAGGCAACATCGCTCTGCTGTAGCACGTTAACAAAACTTTCAAATTTCATCTGCACATCTCTTACATTTTGATGTAGCCGGTGATACACATAGTCTATACATGGCTCAAGATTTAATAAAAATGTCACTGTATCCGGTTTGAAATACAGCGGCTTATTATGTAGCGTCATCTTTACAATCGGAGAATTATAGATCTCGCAAAAATCCATTGTTAATTGATTCAACTGCATCGAAGGTGATCCAGGTAATCGTGAACGTTCTTCAATGATCGCACGATTGCTGTATAGCGCATACCATGCATACAATGGTAACGCGAGAAACATCCCCCGATTGTCGCCGAGAACCATTTCTACATCGACAGTAGGCCGTACGCGGATTCCAATTTCCAAATATTTACTGCCCATGGATGTTAATGCGTATTTTCTGACCATGATACGCGATGTTCGGCGCGGGCTAAGAGAACAATCAAAGCTATGAAATTATCCGCTCGTATTAGGAATAAAAATTTTGAGAATATATGAAAATTAAGCCTTACCAAGCAACTGTATCCTCCCCGCATTGAACCATACCATCATCCGGCATGATCGGAACGTAATAATTCATGCGTCTGGCGTTTCCTTCGGCACTGGTACTGCACATTTTTTCTTCGACACTGGTACTGCACATTTTTTTTTCAGAGCACTATTTGTTCCGCCGAAAGTCACTGAGGCTATTGAGCGATTGATGGAACAGCGTTCGGGAGCCGTCTTAAATAGTGGTGCGATTGCTTCCCCCACCGCCGCATTTTATTTTAAAACTTTCAAATTTTCCATAATGTTTTTCAATCTTAACGTCGCAGCGTATCGCGCGAGATGATGCCATTTTTTTTTTTTTTTGCAATGCTAATGTAACATGATACTTCTGAGAACGTCGAATCTTAGAATTCTGCGGAATCAGCAAAAACAGCGATTCTTAGAAATAGGTGTCAGCAAAAACAGCGATTCTTAGAAATAGGTGGCAGCAGAAAATTTGTTGGACGATCTCGCGCGCTAATTCGTCATACGCGTGAATCATAGAAAGAATTATGCTGCATCGACAGAAACTGCATAGAACCATATTAGGATGGATCACCATTTTAGGATGGATCACCATGTAAGACAGAGATAGAAAATCATGATGAGGATATAAATATGCGCTCTAAACTGTGCAAAGCCTCAATTTGCTGTAACACGTTGCACAGATTACAGCCATGGGAGAATTCGCGCAAGCAGAACGCCAATTATTGGATCAATCTGCACGATTGATTTCCCGGGAAGAGTACCTCACGTGGGAAGAACGGTGCAACGAATGTATCGAATCGTTGGAAGAACAGAGCCGCGTAAAACGCCCGCGATTATCGATCGGTGTTCGGCAATCCGTGGTTGCTCGAATCGCGCGTCTCGAAGGCCTAAAATATTCGTTGCGCGGACGTTTCGTACGCGAAGGTGCCGGACATTCGAGCACAGGACTTTTGTGGCGCGAAATAGACGCTGCGTTCGATAGACGCGTATTACCCGGTGCAGTGCTAAATTCGAACTATATCGAACCGCGCAACTTCCTTCAAGATGCGGCGACCATTGTGCTGGAGCATGTGCGGGGCGCTTTGAGGAAACAGCGGAACCTCAAAGTGAACACGGTGTTCAACGGTGAATTTGTGGCGGGTGACAAGCATGCTTGCAAAAGCATCAACACCCGAAACTGCGAACTCTTCCGCACATCCTATCTGCAGGAGTGGTATCAGCGATGCGTCGTCGAACCCACCCTGGCATCGCTGGAAGAGTTCCAGGAACGCGACAGCGGATGGGCATTGACGCGGATCCTCAACCTAACCGTCAATGTCAACAAGTACAATCCGCTGCGCGCGGGATGCCACATCAAGTTGCCGCAGAATTTATTGTTGACGAAAGCAACAATTAACGTGCAATCCCCGGACAATGCGTGCTTCGCGTGGGCAGTGGTCGCCGCTCTCCATCCTGCGGAAAGACATCCCGATCGCCCAAGTTCATACCCCAGCTATGCGTCCGTATTAAATCTTCAGGGCATTGAATTTCCAATGTCTCTGGGGCATATCGGGAAGTTTGAACGGCAGAACGGCATCTCCATCAACGTGTGCAGTTTCGAGATGGAGATGGAGATGGAGAAGCCGAAGGGATTGACAGTCTTCCCGCTGCGCCTCACCAGCCAAAAGAGGGATCGGCACGTCAACCTGCTCTACACGCCGAATCAAGAGCACGGCGATGTAGGGCACTTTGTGCTAATCAAGAACTTGTCCAGGCTGGTGAGCGCGCAGCTGAGCAAAAACAAAGCAAAGAAATTCATCTGTGATCGGTACGTATAGAAAACATGCGAAATGTTAAAATGTCTCGCGAAACAAAATTAAATGAAATTTTTTTGTGTTTTTGTAGATGTATGCACTATTTCGGATCCGCTGAGAAGTTGGAGGCCCATTCGCTGGACTGCAGTAAGATGAACGATTGCGCCATCCTGCTGCCCAGCGAAGGCAACAATCTCCTCAGCTTCGGCAACCACGGTATGAAGGAGCGGCTCCCCTTCGTGGTGTATGCGGATCTCGAATGCATCATCGAGAAAACAGATGACAGTCACCGAATGGATGATGTAGATAACAAATTACACACGTATCAACACCATAAAGTTCATAGTATAGCCTATTATATACATTGCTCGTATGATACATCGCTGTCGACGTATCGATGTCGCCGCGACGCGGATTGTGTTTCGTGGTTCGTAGACGAACTAAAAAATTTTGCAAACTTTGCCAAACCCATCTTGTCTAGTAATGTTCCCATGCTGGATTTAACTACTGAACAGTGGACGACATTTCACGATGCAACACACTGTCATATTTGCGAAGAACCATTCGAAGCTAGCGATGTACGAGTTCGCGATCATTGTCATCTCTCCGGACGGTTCAGAGGTCCAGCACATTCGGAGTGCAATTTAAATTATAAAAACGCGTTTTACATCCCCATAGTTTTCCATAATTTATCCGGCTACGATTCGCATTTCATTATCGAGGAAATAGCTACTGCTTTTGAAGGTCACGTTGACGTATTACCCATAACGAAAGAAAAGTATATTTCATTCACAAAAAATGTCGAAGATCCGGCTGAATCAGACTCGCGAAATTATATTAAATTACGATTCATCGATTCTTACAAATTTCTCAATACCAGTCTCGACAAATTAGCATCTTTTCTGAGCACAGATCAATTAAAAATTTTACGATCCAAATTTGAAACATTATCCACCGAGGATTTCAACTTATTGACGCGAAAAGGTGTCTTTCCGTATGAATACCTTGATTGCGCGAACAAGCTGCAGGATCCATGCTTACCGCCGCGCGAATCATTCTACAGTTCGTTAACGGGTGAAACTGTATCCGAGACCGATTACGCGCACGCCGAGACCGTCTGGCAGCGTTTTGGGATTAGAACCTTGGGCGAATACAGCGACTTGTATTTGAAAACAGATGTCTTGTTATTGGCAGATATTTTTGAAAATTTTCGCGAAAGTTGTATCAAGAGCTACGGATTAGATTCGGCACATTATTATACTCTACCTGGTTTCACATGGGATGCAATGCTAAAACACACCAAAATTACCTTTGAATTGCTCACAGACGTCGATATGGTTTTGTTTATTGAACGTGGTATACGCGGGGGCTTAAGTCAATGTTCCGGAAGATACGCGCATGCCAATAACAAGTACATGTCATCTTACGACGCATTGGAAGAGTCATCGTACTTGATGTACTTTGACGTGAACAATTTGCATGGATTGGCAATGTGCCAGCCCCTGCCACACGCTAAATTTCAATGGGTCGAAGATGCCGCAAATTTTGACGTGTCTTCGATCGCTTCCGATTCGCCCACGGGATACATTCTCGAGGTAGATCTGGAATATCCGCAACGTCTGCACAACATTCATGCCGATCTACCGTTCTGTCCGACGCGTGCCAAACCACCTGGCAGCAGGCAGGACAAGTTACTCGCGACGGTATATGATAAGCAGCGTTACGTTATTCATTATCGCAACCTGCAGCAGTGCACACGTCACGGTCTTCGTATTACAAAGATACACCGCGTGCTTCAATTCGCTCAATCTCCATGGCTCCGCGATTACATCGAACTCAATACACGGTTTAGAACAGTCGCGTTATAATATGCCGCGTGTAAATAAGAAGGTTCCAGGGCTGATGAAGGACGAAAATAACGCTGCGATAATGACCGAATTCGTAGGTCTTAGAGCGAAAATGTATGCACTTCGCGTAGCCGGCAAAAAAGATACGAAAAAGGCGAAAGGCGTCAAGACCAACGTCATAGCCAGAACGATAACTTTCGACGACTACGCGCAGTGTTTGCATAGGGAGATCGAAATGGTTCGCAGACAATCATGCATACGGTCTAAATTGCATAAAGTGTACACCATTTCGGAATCCAAAATCGCTCTAAGTCCGTACGACGACAAGCGGCATATCGTACCCGATTCGACCGACACTCTGCCCTGGGGACATTATAATATCCCATTGTAAAATAGAAATTATTGTATTTATTATAAATAGTGGAATTATCGTATAATATCAAATTGTTCAAAAATGTATAGAAATTGCTCGCAACTGTATAGAAATTGTTCGCAACTGTATAGAAATTATTATATAGTGGAATTATTGCGTAATATAAAATTGTTCGCAACTGTATAGAAATTATTATTGTATTTATTAACTGATTCGCATAAATAGCAGGATTAATGTGTAAAAATAAAAAATTGTTTGCACATTTACATATGTATCAGTGTATTTATTGAACCATGTATTATTATTTTACAATACATTATTTTTATTTATCCAAGAATTGTGTGATTTATCAAAGCCCAGCCACTTGACGTACACCTTATCCCCCTTTCTACGCAACACTTTTTCCACTAGATACACATTAGGATCGGTGACGCGTTGCAGCTCGTGTTCGTAGAATCCTCCGGCAACAGGCTTTCCACAGGAATCGACCAGCAGATACGTCGCGGGATTAGTTGCCTGTACTTTGGCTATCTCGAACACCTCCGTTGTCCAATTCGGCGTATAGCCTTTATCGAAGATGGTTTTAAATTCGCACAAACTCGCCCAACTTGAATCTCGCTGGAGCAGCGATCTTTATGTTGCTGTACACGGTGGCTAGCAGCTTATCGGCGATCGCAGGGGTAACATCGCAAGGACGAATTCCGATGGTTCTATGTTTTCGTGCGTTATACTCTGCAAGTAGACGCGGTAGCGCATCGGTCCATCTGTAGGTTCCATTGAGCGTAAACATTTTCCACATATTGTTCTTCAAAGTTCTATTGAAACGTTCCACGACGGAGGCCTTCATCACCGAATACGTCGAATAATGATTAATGTCGTGCTTTGCAAAGAGCTTCTGCACATCGGCGTTGTAAAATTCTTTTCCTTGATCGGTTTGCAAATTTTTCGGATATCGGTCTCTAAATATCTTTGCAAACGCTTTAGTCACCTCAGCGCCACTTTTAGTCTTGAGCGGTAACGCCCACCCATACTTGCTCAGCACATCGATGACGGTGAGTATGTAGTGGTGACCTTGGTTGAATCGCGAGTATGGACGCATTTCTACAATGTCAGCTTGCCACAGATCATCGTATCCATGCACTATGACGCGCCTCCGTGGGAAATGTCTTCGAGCTGGAGCGTGCAATTCCTCAACGAGTTGTCGCTTTTTGTGGCTATGGTTTTCTTTACTCTTGGATTTCGATAATGGCCGCATGTTTGATCGCAGAGGTGCCTTGGACACGAATGATGCGATAATTATCGTGTACGTGCATTATGTGCTTCCCGTCGGCCCCAGAAAAGTCTGGACAAGTTGCTGCTCCGTAGCAAAAGCGGTTATAGCCTCTTTAACATTACGAATTTCGTTGTTCGGCTGTGGGATAGAATTCAACGCCTGCGATATCTTTTGAACGCTGTTTTGCAACGCCAGCATATCTTTCTGAAACACGACCAGCTTCCTCTCTAATTCTTCCTGCTGCTCTCTCAAAAATTTAATGCTCTTTTCCACGTATAGTTTATTGACGGCATCGGTGTCAGCCACCGGCTGAGCTACGCGTCGTATCTTGCGTGATTTTGCATCAAAATCGGCACCAACCACGCAAAGAGCGTTATCTCGCATGTAATTTCGAAGCACACCGTTCCATTTGTAATAGTCCATTCTAGCTGCTCCACTCTTCTCGAGCGATACCCAAATTTGTTGATCGGCATCTCGACGCATACTATGCACATCATCGGTGTGCGGTTTAATTTATATAATGAGGCCTATCTCGCGGAGTTCCTCGTGAATAGATAGAATTTCAGGATCATGAGAGTTGTTGCCCGCCTGACGCGACGCTTCCAGCAAACGCAACCGATCCACCAGCTCGTTGGGATCGTCCCAGTGCACGTAATCGATCTTGTTATCGTTTACCACCATGGCTCGCGGTGTCCTTAGACCTTTCCCTGCTCTACTAGCCGATGCGCTAGGGAGTAGCGGTGAAATTACATGTTTGTACTTGTATCCCTTGTTGCTCAATGGGGGCTTTTTAGCGACATGATCGCGTCTGTGGGCGTTTGTCGCCAGCAGTATACTTTTGTATTTTTGTTTATCGGCATCGGTGCACACAGTATCGTCAGGAATTCTCATGAAAATCAGTTCGTAAAGGCCTTCTGTTCCTTTGTATTTTACGCCATCTATGATTATATTGTCATCCTTGTCAATATCGAAAGCCTTATCCCCAAGCATGGGTCTACTATCGTCAAAGTATACGCCGTACACATAGTCAATTTTTGCATTCTTATCACCACTCAGAATTGCGCTCATGTATTTTTGCCCCAGCGGACCGAAATGACTGCGAAACGTTTCTTGTCCCTCGGGTGTTTGGAGTTGTTGCCTAACAGATGTTGCCAGCGACTCGTTGGGACCAGTTTCGAAAACGTCATCATCAATGGTTGAGAGCGATTGTACACGAGGAATTGTATTTATTGGCACGGGAGAGACGGGAGACTGGTTTGATGTAGCATCATGCCGTTTCCGCTTCGATTGAACCGGTGTGGAGGTTACGGGTGAATATTCCGATAACGTGTGTCGTTTCCTCTTTGCCTTACGCGATGTGATTTTTGTTTTAGGCGTTAATGTTTCATTTTCTTCAACGTCTGTGCTCATCAGCGGTGATGTGTCAGCTTCTGTCGCTGTGGTATTCTCCGCAATATGCTTTAAGGGTTCGGCGATAGGCTTGAAGTATCTCTCCAACGCGACATCTTCCTCCATCTTGCCAGTCTTCAAAGCCTGATATTTCCGGCGAATGGCTTCACTGGTTTTTGCAATTTCCTTCGCTATTCTCTCGCGATCCTTAATCTCCAGAGTATCGATATCAATCATCGTTGTACCGCAGATGTTGCTTTCCCGCCGACGTGTTGATGACAATTGACCACCTCACGGTACGGCAAACTCGTTAAATCCCTTTCTATAACGCCCATTGGACATCGCGCTATCCTTGTTTATCACCACGAAACCATACTCCCGTTGCCAACAATTACGACACAAAGCGCAGAAATCCTCGTAAGTCATGTCAGTGTTTACGTGATCGTTGTACACATGCTTCAAGTTGGTACTATCCTGCTTAAACAGAATCAGCAGATTCGCATTGTCGCGTATAAGATGTTTGGGAATCTTTGCGTACGTCTGACAGAGATAGAAACAGTCAACGTTCGAGTGGCGCCCCATTGCAAAGTACTCCCTTATCGTATCTTGCTTGCCGCATGCCACGTCATCGAAGATAAAAATAGAATTCGGAAGCGATTCGCTCGGCGGGATGACGTCACTGTTATTCGAAAACGTAAAGTACCCAATTTCATCTATCGGAGTCAATAAATTCTCCAAATACTGATATTTAGGCTGTTGCAACGACTTGGAATACACGTACACGTTCTCAAAGCGGACGCCGTGTGGACTTTCCAACAAGCTCACCAGCACGTTGGTCTTTCCGCAATTCGATGGACCGCAAATTAGGCACCGGATAGTGTTTGGTAGCATGCTACCATGTCTGTGTCTTGTTTTCGGGGGCATCATTTGCAATTTATCGTCCAAATTTGCCACGCGTATCGTTACAGGTTGTCGCACGAATCGCATCCTCTCCGTGAACTGTGAAAAATGATTTTGATACGTCGAAGCAGCGACGCGCCCTATTTATAGGTCCGCGCCGAAACACGTCAGCTCAGTATTCAAAATGCTTCTGATCCTGTCGGATAATTGCGATTTTCGAGACCTAACCTCTGAGCAGTTGAAATACATACCAAAGATTATTCTACTGCGCGAGTTTGGCAGGCACATTGACCATTTGTGGGACCGACTCCCGGAGCATATAAAAGCCGATTCTGAGGTTCAGCAGCATCGTCGGTGCTTGGAACATTATAACCGCCCTTGGCAGCGAACGCATATCGACGGTCCAGCACCATTGATTAAAAACTGTAGCGAATGTCACCAACGAGAGTAAAGAAAGGTTGTGGTCTGTTAAATCGGGCGATAAACGCGTTACCTGTCGAATTACATATCCCGGGATACCAGTTTTGCGGCCCAGGAACTCATCTGATAAAACGATTGGCTAGAGGTGATCGAGGCATCAATCCGTTGGACGCAGCGTGTCGCGAACACGATATTGCGTA
The DNA here is from genome assembly GCA_947577245.1 of Andrena bucephala. NCBI lineage: Eukaryota > Metazoa > Arthropoda > Insecta > Hymenoptera > Andrenidae > Andrena > Andrena bucephala. The sequence continues at coordinate 19,768,047 of OX387718.1, read as the reverse complement.
TTCGCGTAGCAACGACCTCGGTGAACGGCACGCGGCAGATAAAGTTCTCGCTGACAAAGCGCGAAAACGCATCGTTGCGCGAGACTCGACTCTGGGCGAAAGAGGTGCTGCTACAGCTATTTGGGCAACTATGAAGGCCAAGACGAAAATCGGAATGGGGATGAAAACAAAAACCCGCAAAAGGACTCCAAAGAGAGTATCGCAAAAGCGGATTCTTCCGGTGGCAAAACGGGGTGGTATATTACCACTTCTCCCGCTGCTAGGTGTTCTCGGATCGTTAGCTGGCGGAGCGGCGGGAATCGCCAAGGCGGTAAACGATAATAAGGCGGCGCAGCATCAGTTGCAGGAAATGCAACGTCATAATCGCTCCATGGAAGGCCGTGGACTTTATCTCAAGCCATACAAGCGTGGCCAGGGAATATCGAAACGAAAAAAAAAAAAAAAAAACGCCGAAAAGAAAATAAAAATACCTGCGGGCCTAACTACCGATGCACAATTGGAGGAGTTGGCAAAACGTATGCGTATTCCATTCTATAGAGGTGTTTTTATGCGCAATGCACTGCCAGCCGGAAGAGTACATCGAAACGAGAGCGGTATCGTAAATTTGGACAATGACGAGGGGCCGGGGACTCATTGGGTGGCATATGCGAAGAGAGGGTGTCGAGCTATATATTTCGACAGCTTTGGGAATCTTCGGCCGCCTAAGGAATTGGTACAATATCTGAATAAAGATGCTGTGAAAATCGAATACAATCGAACGCCTTATCAGAAGTACAATCAGAGCAATTGCGGACAACTATGTCTACGCTTTCTACAAACGATCGACACCAAATTTAAGGATTGACTTCCCACCATTATGATTCAGTACTAGTCGAGTCGTGCAGCTCTGAATATGTCGCTAACATTCACTCTAACCGGCAAGAGTAGCACCCTCGCGGTGAGCTACTTTCCACCCATAGATTTGAACGACGATGATTACGAGCTTGGCCTAGCAACCTTTGAAACTGACATACAATACCGAACATCGACTGGAGCAACGATAACTTCTACTTCGTCGTAAACTATGGCATCAAAAACAGCAGTGTTGACACCAGTCCCGAAACTATTAGGATTCCGCACGGCTCCTACGAAATAGACGCCATTGCCAAGTATTTGAGACAGCGATTACTCGAGCGGTATCCTAAAAATCTTGATGACACCAGCAATGTTGAGACAACTATGTGTATCCTATAGTGTTGCGTCCCAACAACAACACCATGAAAAGCGAGCTGTACTGCTCGTTCGCCGTAGATTTTACGAAGCGCAATAAAATTGGATCGCTACTAGGCTTCTCGACGAATCGGATATTAGAACCAGGGCGGTGGCACGAATTGGACGATCCAATTAATATCATGAACGTGAACATTATCCGCGTAGAATGTAGTGTGACCGCTGGCGCGTACAACAATGGCAAACGTGTACATACGATACATGAATTTTCTCCGAGAGTTCCACCAGAATATAAGATATCGGAAACGCCCGCACAGATCATTTACCTTCCAATCACCGCACAGGTCATTACGGATCTAACGATACGCGTTGTGGATCAAGACGGACGGTTGCTAGATTTTCGAGGTGAAGAGATTACCATCAGACTGCACGTGCGACGGCGACGATAATACGTGTGGTGCGAAAGAGATGCTTGTGTTGAACGACTCCAGAAACTCGTTTCTTCCAAGTGAAATTGCTTGCAACAACAACAACAACTGCAACAGCTCTGATTACGCTAAAAAGAAGAGGCTCAGTGCTGCGAACATTGCATTTTTGAGATCATTGGGATTCATTGTGCGCATATAAGTTGAAAAAAAATGGCTGATATTCTAAGCATTGGAGGGAAGCCGACGTTTGATGATCGCATCGTCAAGCTCGAGACTCACACATACAACCCATATGTCAACACAACGTTTGGATACAGCGATGAGATAAGAATACCCATACAACAGCAGGATTTGTACACATTACCGTGTGAAAGTTTCCTCTATGTGGAGGGGAAATTGAAGATAAATAAACAAAACGATGCGTTAACGGTGATGTTGGGAAATAATTGTGTGGCGTTCTTATTCGACGAGATTCGATACGAGCTGAACGGTGTGGAGATTGATCGTAACAGAAACGTTGGAATAACTAGCACGCTTAAGAACTATGTATCGTTGACATCTGACGAAGACAAAAATATGGAGAATGCCGGATGGGGCTTGAAACGACGCGATGGGCTAATAGTGAAAAATTATTTCAATTTTTGCGTCCCACTCAAATATTTGCTGGGATTTTGCGAGGACTACAAACGCATAATTATTAATGCGCGTCACGAATTGATTTTAATACGATCGCGCAACGACAACAATGCTCTGATAGGATCACCGATGTTGGAACCAGAAATTGAATTACTTAAAGTGCAATGGCGGATGCCTCATGTGACGCTGAACGACCTTAATAAGCTATCGTTGCTACGTGCTTTGGAAAGTGGGCAAAACCTGAGCATTTGTTTTCAATCGTGGGATCTGTACGAGTATCCTCTCTTACAGAGCACGACCAAGCATTCGTGGGCCGTGAAGGCATCTGCGCAGCTGGAGAAGCCGCGATGCGTGATCCTTGTTCTACAGACTGGTCGAAAGAATGTGATGACTGAAGATGTTACTAAGTTCAACAACTGTAAATTGGCCAATGTAAAACTTTTTCTCAACTCGGAATTTTACCCATATGATGACATGAACTTGGATTTTGACAAGAATAAACACGCCATCTTGTATCACATGTATACGCAATTCCATAAATCGTATTATGGACATAGTTGCAACGAGACATTATTCACCGTGGCTGAATTTTTACAATTTGGCCCCCTCGTGGTAATTGATTGTTCGCGACAAAATGAGTCGATCAAGAATGGCACCGTGGACGTGCGCATAGAATTCGAGTGTAAAGAGAATGTGCCGGTAAATACTACGGCCTACTGCCTGATTCTGCACGATCGGGTGTTTGAATACAATCCGCTGACAAACGTGGTGCGCAAAATCAATTAAATTGCCATGCTACTTGCCTGCCCTCTCATGTGCCAAAATCATACCAAAATTTCATGGTGAAAATCGAGTTGCTTTACGAGAAGGACTGCATTCTCCCGTCTGTCTTGAAAGCGAGCGGACCTCTAAATTGTGTCGATAATGGCTGTACCAACATTTGCTGACCTGCAAGGGTTCATCGTTGATGGAAGATTTATCGTGAAGGAAGTGGCTGTCCCACGAAAGGGAACAATTCTCTCGCACTATATTTTCGGGAGTTCGACGCCGCAATATCTTCTTACAAAATCCGACAAATCAAGCATCCGGTGGTTGGTGGCAAAACATCATGGACTACGGTGGGACGATGGAGACGTTCCGTACAGTATGGCTAAACAGCTAATTTCGAAAGCTGTAGCTGATGCAATCGATGAAGAAGATGACGCATCCCATATCGTATACGTTAAAGGGTTGCAGAAACGCGACTGGCTTGCGGATTTCCTCGATGAAAATACGAGAGCGGACGTGGTCATCGAGACGCTGGACATTGAATACGAGGATATTAAATCTCTAAATAAGCTAAATGTAGTTAATACTCTGCGATGTAGCAGACACGCAAAGCATTGTGCCTTGCAAAATGTACTTAAAATATTCAACTGGTGGTCTAAACGCCAGAGAGAAATTCATAAATAAAATATAATATATTTTTAATGCATAAATGTTTTTTCTTCACCCTCCCCAACCTCCTATATGCGATGTATGCTAGATTAAGACGATAGTTATAATTATTATGCAGAAGCGGTTCGGTTCACGTTCAGAGTGATACGATTCACGTTCAGAGTGGTACGATTCACGTTCGACACCTGATCAAAGCCGTTCAATACCCGTTCGATACACGTTCAAAGCCGTTCGATTCACGTTCAGAGCCGTTCAATGCCCGTTCGATACCCGATCAAAGTCGTTCAATACCCGTTCGATTCACGTTCAAAGCCGTTCAATGCCCGTTCGATACCCGATCAAAGTCGTTCAATACCCGTTCGATTCACGTTCAAAGCCGTTCAATACCCGTTCGATTCACGTTCAAAGCCGTTCGATTCACGTTCGATTTACGTTCAGAGTGGTACGATTCACGTTCAATACCCGTTCAATACACGTTCAAAGCCGTTCGATTCATGTTCAAAGCCGTTCGATTCACGTTCGATTTACGTTCAGAGTGGTACGATTCACGTTCGATTTACGTTCAGAGTGGTATGGTGTGGTATAGTGAAATGATGCAAACGAAGAAGGATAGGATGGCCAGTGAGTAATTCGAAGAAGATGCAGATGGCGAAGATGGTCAGCGAAAATGCAGGTGGAGCACATAGAAGGAGAGGGTGGCCAGTGAAGAACAAAGGCATCCTACTTTGCAACATATGCAACTTTAGGCATGGGCGACAAATTGCATGAGCGCTGCGGGACCAGTTGTCTTCAAAGCTCGGCAGCCACCGGCCAGTTTGTTTTGCATCAAGATTTTTTTTTGTGTCAAGAATTTTTTTTTGTGACAATGGGGCTGCAGAGGGTAGCGCCGGAGTGTGACTCCGAGGTATGTACTTTGCAATATTTTAACATTTATCGCGTTTAACCTTTGATATCGAGTGTCAATATTACATCGTGAGTTTCTATCTTTTAGGGCTCGTCACCACCACCGTCGCCGCAATGGTCCTCCGATTGGGGCTCGCCGCCGTTGCCGCCGTCGCCCCCGTCGCCGCCGTCGCCTTCGCCTCCGCCTCAGCATGTATGTAATACTTTACATTTGTTTTGTGCGTGTGATGTTTATGATGTTTAATGTGCTAATATTATATCGCCGTTTGGGTATGTGTTCTAGGACGCGCACCTATTGAGGGCTCGCCTAGCGTTTTTAGCCCAACTGTTGGCGGAGGCTGGGCCTCAGGGCGCACCACTCCACCCTGAGCCGCGGGACGTACGGCACAGGATAGCCGCGCGGCTGCGGCAGGAGCCCCAGGTGGGGCCGAGGTGGGCCCCCTATCGCGTCGCACGGCCACGATCACCGCCATCACCCCCATCACCGTTATCACCCCCATCACCGCCATCGCCCCCCGTACCACTACCACCTCCCCAGTAGTTTTTATTTTTTTGTATCTTTTTTCAATCATTTTATATATTTTTTCTATCATTTTATATATTTTGATTATTCACATATTTCTTTTATTTTCCTTTTTTCGTTTTTTTCTTTTTTATATTTTTTTATAATCTTTTTCATATATTTTTTCTTATTTATATTCTTTTTTCATATATTTTTTCTTTTATATTTATATTTATATTTATATTTATATTCTCTTTTTGTCCTAATTTTTTATATTCATATTCTTTTTTTATATTTTATATTTTTGTAACAATATATATTCTTAAACGTATTTCATTGCACCATTTTATTTACCCGTCCTCCTCCTCCTCCTTTCCTCGCCACCTAGCTCTAAGATTTGCTGGCACCGCATAATTCTTTCTATGATTCGCGCCTCCAAATGACGTCACCCCACGCGGCCGCTCCAGAGGAGCCGAATTACACACGATCGCGCGATACGCTGCCACGCTGAATCGGAACGCTTCGAAAACTTGATAGCTGTAGAATAAAATGCGATTGTACCGCCATGTAGCGCTGTCTCTTTCCCTCTCTCGAATTTAGCTTTTTAAAGTAATGCTCTGTCTCTTTCCCTCCTCGGAATACGTGGTGCGAAAAAGCCGATCTTTCCCGACTTCATCCGATAAAAATAAATTATTATTTCTCTGTGTTGGGGGGAAAATTCCATTATATAATGGTTTAGAAAAAATATTTTGGGGAAAAAAATTTCAGGGAGCGGATCGAGTCTGAAAAAAGGTTTTTCAGACTCGACCCGCCCACAGAAATTTTTTCAGGGGCTGTCCCCTCCCTGGGCCAGGTCTGAAAAATTTCCGACGGTGGGTCCGGTCTGGAGAGGTCTCCGCGGCGGCTCGGTCCGGACTGATCCCCTCCATCATCGCGGCTTCCCCCACTCCGCGGCTCTTGCGCGCGCAATCTGTCTTCCTCTCCCCGCAGGCCCCGCGCCCATGTTTCCCTCCGCCGCGCTCCCCCGCGCGCCCTCACTTCCCCCCGCCCCCGCGCTCCCCTCAGAGGACCTGGGTTAGAACCCGCTTAGCCTTACTACTGCGACGGTTTTCAGTCGACTCAGTTATTTATTATTTCCAATGTCTCCTTGGCAGCGTCTGACCCACGACTGTCTGTTCCTTCTTCCCGCTTGCCTTACACACAAATATCCGACGTGAGGCGAGACGTCGCCGAAGGCAAGCGGGATATTCGAATTTTATAGTCTACAGCTCGGCCATCCTGACCCGCTGACTGTCCTCGGTCAGATAAAAGTAAAAATACAAATACACCTTAAAATTAATAATCCGCATATACATTGTTGTCACCAGAGCTCGTCGAGCCGAGCCCAGTCGAGCGTACTTACAATAATTATGAACAATTAAGATACCGTCGGCACGTGTTCGTTTGAGAGGTGCGCCACCCATCGCTTCATCCGGTCGTCGGAGGTAAGCGATTCAAGTTCCGTTCTAATCCGGTCGTTATCTTTAGTCGCCTGGTTAATGCCAAACAACGGTTTACACGGGGTCTCGCCGTTAGATCGACACACGGTATTATTCAAGGAAACTTCGACAGCACTTAGGACATCGTCCCATTTACCGGGTGATGTCGATGTTTTTGATAACATCGGAGTCAAAACTCGATTATACCGTTCTACTTGTCCATTGGCGCGTGGGGTGCCTACGGCAATCAATATGTGCATCACCGATTCCTGATCTACGAAATCTTTAAAGGCTTGGGACGTGAACGTCGTCCCTCTGTCCGTAACCAAGCGCTTCGGCCGACTATAGGAATCAAAGTAATTCCGTAGGGGCTTGATGATCTCGCACGTCTTCGTGGATTTGCACACAAACAGACAGCACATATTTATTGCCCTTACGACTCTTCTCCAACGGACCATAATGATCGACGTGAATGGTATCGAACGGAACATTACCTTTAGGGATACTATGCAAGTATCCCTCCGGTTTTCCGCTAACGGGCGAGAATTCGATACACTTTAGACAATTCGAAATATAATTTTTAATCTTTTCTCGTATCTTCGGAAACCAGTAGGTTGTCGTTATCCTTTCCAAAACTTTATCTCCGCCGACGTGACCGACATCATCGTGACAGGTGCGGATCACGTTGCTTTCCATGGCAGAGGGCACATAAAACAACAACCGATTTTTCCCGCATTCGTAATTCAAAATACTTATCCTCGGCCTTTTCCAATCCTTCCCGAATCCTCCGAACATCAGGATCAAGGTCCTGTTTGATGGAGAGAATTTGCTCGAACGTGTTCGACTCCAAAACCCCTATACTGTGGCAGCGACTTAACGCGGCCACGTGTTTCATGCGAGATTCCGAGCGATGTTCGATTTGAAAATCGTACAGTTGCAAATACATTGCCCACCGCGCAATTCGAGGGTTCACGTTCTGTTTACTAAGTGTAAATCGAAAACTATCACAATCGGTCAGGATTTTAAAAGGCCTACCGGACAAATAGAAATGGAAACGCTTTAAAGCATACACCACCGCGAGACACGCCAGCTCAAAGCTATGGAATTTTGATTCGGATGACGTCGTCCGTTGACTAAAATATGATACGGGTCGCAATGCTTTGTCCGCTTGTCTATGTAATAAAATCGCTCCGAAACCACTGGCGCTTGCATCGCAAATGCAGTTCGGTCTCCGCATTAGGCGAGTATACGGCAAGGGAGGGTTGATCATGTTTTAACCTTATATCCATTTCCAAATCTACCGGGATAGGGTCGATGCGCATCTCCAAGACTTCGTCATATGAATCTTTTAATCTACGCGAATTGTGTATATCCAGGGAAGGATCTATGTCTAGGCAATCGGACGCTCTCTCCGCTTCATTTGTTATATTAATATTCATGATCTCGTTCGCGCCGTTGTCCTCTCTCTCGGGGGAAAGGGTGTCGTCTACACGCGTTAGCACGAGCGTTTTTCCCAAGTAGATTTTGACTGACGGACAGGTAATAAAGTCCCGGCCTAGCAGCGCGGCGTTGGACATAGTATGGTCCGGTACGACCAAAAAAGACATGTTTATCTGTACAGACTCTACGTATACGTTCTTTTCAAAGGTGCCTAAAATAACAAACATAAGTCTGTTCTCAGCTGTCGAGGTGACAGGTCGTTTGTTTTGTTTGTGCGAGCGTTAACACGTGCCTGACCTGGTGACTCTGTTTAGTTCGTCGAACCGTTATTTTCTGTGTGCTGTTTGAGCTCTGTTGCTTTTCTCATTTAGAATATCTCCGAGCTCTTGACATTTTATTGTCAGAATTAATTACTAGTAGTAGAACTAATTACTAGTAGCAGTACTGTTACGGGTATTTCGTGTTGACTGAGCATCTTGTCAAGTTTGAAATGCCTGTTGGGTCAAAGAAATGTAAGGGTTGTGCGGCCCTAGTTGCCAACCCAGTGACCTGTCCTGGTTGTGGGATTAACTGCCATCCAGGACCTTCTTGTCTTGGTCGTTCGGGACATCCTTGGTACGACAGAAGTCTCCTTAATTGTCGTTCTGGATCCCCGAGGACTCAATCCGCCGTTAGCCAGACCATCACTTCGCCGGTACAGCCGCTATCTGCTATACCATCAGCAACGATCAGGGACATAGTGAGCGATATAATAGAGGCGAAGCTGGCTGTACTCCGGGAGGACATTTTAGCGGGCATTAGAGCAGAATTGAGCGATATGAGGTCGAACATAAATTCCCTGTCCGATCGTGTCAAAGCGCTCGAAGAAAAGCCTACCATCTCGTCGGAGCAGCTGCCCTCGTCCTCCATGGATGACGTCATCGAGGAATGGAAGGACAGAGATGTGAGGTCCAAAAACATCATTATTTTTGGTTTGCCGGAGCCTCGTGAATCATCTCCGGAGCTTCTAAGATCGGCTGACGTAGAAGCGGCGCGCGAGGTCTTGCACGAGATCTGCCCCCTTAGCAACCATGCTCTTATCGTTCATCGTCTCGGGAAACCGGGCAAGTCACTCTGCAGGCCTCTCTGTGTCCGCCTCGACTCTGCTGATGATGTTAGAAGTATTCTTCAGGGCAAACAGCGGTACAAAGGGCCGTATAAAATTTCGGACGACAAGACCAAGCAACAACGAGTGACCCTTTTGCGGCTCAGGGAAAAGCTTCGTGATCTTCATGAACATGGGGAAACCCATATGACCATTCGTTATATTCGTGGTTTTCCGAAGATCGTGTCTGGTAGACCGCATAAGGACTCCTCCCAAAAAAAACTAATTCAGAACCCTTTAATATATGTACAAAATGTCCGTGGTCTGCGCACTAAGCTAGATACTCTTATTAATTCCGTACTAACATCTGCAGTGTCGTATGACGTAATCATTTTTGTCGAGACCTGGCTTACCTCATCTATATCTTCAACTGAACTTGGGCTGCGTAATTATACTGTTTATAGGTGTGATAGATCCCAACGAACTAGCTGTTTTACAAGAGGCGGCGGTGTTCTCATCGCTGTCAAGAATTCGATACCGTCATACCCTGTTATAGTTTGCTGTCCCGAGGTTGAACAATTGTTTGTTAGAGTCCACCTTCACAGTAATAAATACTTATTGTTGGGTGCCATTTATATACCGCCTACATCCCGGACATCACTTTATGCTAGTCTCGTAGACTCAGTCATGGAGTTATTTCATAAGTATAGTGAAGATACCTTTTGTCTGTATGGAGATTTTAATCTCCCTCATGCGGTATGGTTCAGTGACTCGGGTCAAGCGTGCTTTAGAAGGTCGGGTGTTTCGTCCAATGAATCAGCAGCCATCGATCTCCTCCTTGGTTGTGCGGGGTACTGCAATTTTACCCAAGTGAATACTGTTTTTAATGATTTTGACGTTATGCTTGATCTCATCTTTGTTAGCTGTCCTAACGTTACAGTTGACCGAGTCATTGATGTCCTTATCGAACCGGACGTCTACCATCCACCCTTGTATGTAATGTTCAGAGGATTGGCCTCGTGTCCTGACCTCATGTGCGGAAACCTTAAATTTAGGGACTTTAAGCGGGGTGATTTCCCCGGCGTGCTTAAATATCTTAACGCAGTTGATTGGGATAAAGAGACCGGTGACTCTGACCCTGGGGTTGCCCTTGATCGTTTATATGGCCACCTCAATATTGCAATCGAAGCCTGTATTCCGGTCCGGGCTGTAGTCCGTTCCACGTTCCCACGGTGGTTTTCTCCTGGCTTAAAGTCCCTGATCCGACAGAAGAAAAAGGCTCATAGAATCTTTAAGCGTTCCGGCGACTTTTGCGATTATATAATTTTTTCAAATCTCCGTTCGAGGTGTAAGCTTGCCCTGGCGCGTGAGCACCGTACTTATATTGACAGCGTCGAGAATGCGGTGTGTGACAATGTATCAAGCTTTTGGAAATTTGTAAATACTAAACGCGCTGGGCATGGAATTCCTAGTAAGCTGCATCTCGACCGCGCTTCTGCCTCGACGCACGTGACTGTTGCTAATCTCTTTGCTGATTTCTTTGGCTCTGTTTATAGTCCCCAGCACGGAGCGGCGCCTGTTTTGAATCCTGAGCCGTCCTTTTACAGTGAGGTAAACATACATTCGATTTCCATCTCTATCGGTCAAATCTATTCCAAGCTCGAGTCACTTGATACGTCAAAGGGACCTGGCTATGACGGGATCCCGCCTCTGTTTTTAAAGGAGTGTAGATTCATTCTTGCTAGGCCCCTCTGGCATATTTTTAACTCCTCATTGGCTATGGGGACTTTCCCAGTAGTGTGGAAAACCACTTTGGTTACCCCGGTATTCAAAGTAGGCGACCGCTCCGATGTTAGAAATTATCGACCAATATGGAAATTATCTGTAATGCCTAAGATCTTTGAGGAACTAATAACGGAGTACTTAACGCCCTGTCTCACTAATGTCATTTGCGATGAACAACATGGTTTTGTTCCTGGTCGATCGACGACAACTAATCTGGCGGTATATCACTGCTTCGCTTCTGCTGCACTGGATGCGGGTTTTCAAGTCGACACTGTCTATACTGACTTTCGGAAAGCTTTTGATTCGGTTGATCATTGTATCCTGCATCTAAAATTGGCCTCAATCGGGATTAATGGGTCGCTTCTTGCTTGGATCGCCAGCTACCTTGAAGGCCGGGTGCAGGTTATCAAGGTGCAGGATCGGTTATCTGATCCGGTCAATGTGATCTCGGGTGTCCCTCAGGGATCGCACCTTGGTCCTCTCCTGTTCGTTCTTTTTATTAACGATCTTAGTGAGGTTTTCAAGCACAGTAAATTTCTTATGTATGCGGATGATTTAAAAAAATTTCGCACCATTAGCGGTGTTTCTGATGTGAATCTGTTGCAGGCTGATCTCACGAGGTTTGAGCAGTGGTGTACCGTCAATAGGATGCGTCTAAATACAGGGAAATGTGTGTTACTGAGGACCCATAGGGCTTTCAGTGGCATTCCCTCGATGTATGTATTAGGCGACACCACATTGTCTGAGGTTGCGGAAGTCTTGGACCTTGGTGTTACGTTTACTAAATGTCAGGACTTTCGCAACCATTATCGCAAGATCACGTGTAAGGCGATGAAAACCCTTGGGTTTATCGCCCGTTTCGGTAAACACTTTAAGCAGATTAGGACACTTAAGTTGCTATATGTCGCACTGGTAAGGCCACAGGTCGAATATGCGTCGGTGATCTGGAGCCCTAGACATAAGCAATATACTTGCTTACATGAAAAGGTCCAGCACAAGTTTCTTAGGCTTGCTATGACGGCATCAGGTAACCCTATGCGGTTCAGTGACCATGATTATGGTGCTGCCTTACTAAAAGTGAGGCTATCTGCTCTAACCTACCGCCGTGTTTGTGCGGACCTGCTATTCCTTTATAAGGTTTTACATGGTCAGATTAACTGCCATGAGTTAGTCGCAAGGATTTGTTTTCATGCTCCGCAACGGTCACTGCTTTCGAGACCCCTTTTTGTAACGTGCGTCCCGGAATATCATTATTACTCCAATGATCCTATTAATCGCGCAATGGAGGAGTTAAATCAATGCCCTGCGGACATTGATTTATTTGTAGCCTCCCTCTCATCGTTTATAACTAAGCTGCTTAGGAGACTGTCACCTCCGTAATTTATGCAGCATCGGTTACGGTAGTCGTCGATGTTTGTAGACTGTATTGTTTTTCGTTATTGTTCTGTTTATTTTATTTTTACGTTACATTATTTTCTATGTTTTTTGCACTAAACTGTTCAAATTTTTGTAATCTAAAGGGTTCTCCCGTCGAATAATAATAATAATAATAATAATAATAATAATAATAATAATAATAACTTGGACCCGTTCATCCCGTACAATGATTCGTCAGACCGTGCGGGTGAGCGCGCATGATCCGGTACGTAGCTACTTTTTATCAAACTAACCGGGGATCCGGAATCTACCATCGCGAACAACTCGTACGTGCACGCGTTACCCGCTTCCCCTCCGACAGAGTACTTTAACGGGAGGAGGTACGGGGCAATCGCAACTGTAGGCTGTGTTAAGGTGGCAATGTTACCGGCCTGCTGTCTCTTACGCGGACAGTCCTGCACGCGGTGGTCGTCGGCGTCGCAACCAAAACACGCTGTTGTGCCCGAGCCGACATCTGAGCGTGTCGACACCGCGCACATACCGATTGCCACAATCGAGCGGCCGAAATCCGGCACAACCGCGTAAGGAATCTCGGAAGCGCAGAAAGACCATCAGCAGATGGCGAAACACCGAAAAACCAGGCCGAAGGCGGAGACCCCGATGGTCCCCGCTTCGTCCCGACGATAATATAATAACGTCGTACGAGCAATGCGAGCTCAGACTTGATAACGCTTTGTTACGGGAACACCACCCGATTTTCGAGACTCATGCCAAACTAGGCACAGTGTCATTGTCACCCAGATCGGGATAGAATAAACTTGTTAAAACCTTACGGTGAGTTCCAACTCTTCGACCTGCAACGATCTCCTACCTCCGGGTTCTAAACCGAATCCTCCCGTCCCGGCATAATCACCCGAACCTTCGGAGCCCGTGGACGACGATAGTGAAGGACGCCCAGGAGCACCCGAGATTCGAACCCAGAATCTCGACCCCCGGCGTCACGGCACAACAATTGGTGGCAGCGGTGGGATCCTGCTAACGTAAGGACCAAGCCTGATCAACGGTGACAACAGGACTCAGCAGAGACAACGACCCCTTAATCACAGGGGCAGTCACTCCGCAGTACCGACGGACGTCAGCAGAGGACGCCGCCAGGATAGTCTACTTCTCATAATCGACGAGCGATGCATCACCTGATATACATACTGTAAGTGCGAAATATCACTGTCAGCAAATTCAGACCGCACGCCGCAATTCCCATGCGCCGAGCAAAATCGTTAGATAAAGACATCGAGCGTAATTTAGAATTAGCCGAGCGATAGGAACTTCTTTCGCCTAGAGCAATTCGCCGAAGTGCTCCCCGTAGATTCTTTAAAGTCCGTACAAAACGGCTCCCCGGCGAAACAATCTTCGACGCAACATTCGAAGCCTTTCGCGAAATCGGAGAGCGTACGCGACTTGCTCTAGACGTCGGAACTAGCGAAGAACGTCGCGTCTCGACTAGATTACCGATTACGTCCAGACACCTAACCGCTAGGAGGCTATACCCGTTCAACGAGTTAGATTATAGCTTAATCCCGAGCGAAGGAATAGCGAACATGTCGTCCCCTATCACAGCATCCGCGGGCGGAAATGTAGAACCGAGTATCGCGGACCGACTAGCGAACGTGGAGAAGCTACTCACGGGACTAACCAATACTCTAGCCCAAGTAACGGACGGAATGTTAGGTATAAACGACAGGTTAGGAGCACTAGAGGCAAGGGAAGGTCCGCTACAGGACTCGATAGATAGAGAAATAAGTAGACTAAGGGAAACGATGAACTCGACACACGTCACGCCCGGCCCCTCAGGCAGGACCACGGTCCATTTCGACGATTTTCGCAATCCAGGGGAGGAACCGAGGCGCACTAGTCGATTCGTTCCCACCAACCTCGAGATAAATGACCTAACCTACGCACCGAACGTAGCAGGCACTCGAGAAATATTCCATACTATAAAAACCCTACCCCTGTTCAACGGGAAGGACCCCAAAGAATTACCTGGCTTCCTGACCGCCTGCAAGTATGTATACCACACATACCAAACAGCAGAAGAAAAAGCCCAGATTCTACGAGGGATAATCGCGTTACGGGTCGGAGGCGACGCCCTAGACGAAGTACAGACGCGCCACATATCATCCATACAGGACTTAGAGGACGTGTTAACTTCAGTATACAAACCTCCCCGGACAGCCTCAACTGTACAAAGGGAATTGTTATATAGTAGGCAGGGCCCCAATGAAAGCGCGCACCAATACGGAAATCGTGTATCAAAATTATTAAGGGAACTAATAGCGACCGGAATCGACGACAAGGACAGTCTGATAGAGAAAAACGCAACCGTGAAAGTATTCAAAAAACAGACGTTGACTATATTCGAGGACGGACTTCGCGACGACCTAAAGGTCTTGGTAAAATCACAAAGACCCGCCGACTTACAGGAAGCGATCACAATAGCCATAGACGAAGAGCGGTCAAGTACGAAACGACCCGCGACGCGCGGGACAAACCCCTCCACGCAAAATAAAAATAGGACAGCATCGCGCTACTGCGACAATTGTAAACGACCAGGGCACGACACTAAAGAGTGTTGGAAAAACAAAGATAGGGAGAAGCAAAATGGGAAAAAAAAATTTCCGGAAAACAGCCGTCAAGTGCGAACAGTAACGGGCAAGGGAAATAACGATACCCGCACGCACACAACAACTGATAATGGTCCCTACAGATAGCATTCGAGACGGAATAATAGAGAATCAACGGCCACAGTATCCGGCCACCGAGTCCGTGTAAAAAGCGACACGACACCCTGCAATATCAAGCCCTATAGATTACCCGAAGTTCATAAGCAAGAAGTACGGAAACAGGTAGAAAAAATGCTAGAGGACGGCATCATCCGACATAGCGCCAGCCCATGGAACGCACCCTTATTAGTAGTACCTAAAAAAACTGACAACGAGGGGAATAGGAAATACCGCGTAGTAGTCGACTATAGGAAACTCAATGAAGTCACCATAGGCGACTCATTCCCACTACCCAATATCACGGATATACTAGATCAATTAGGAAAAGCGCAGTACTTTACAACCCTAGATTTGGCATCTGGATATCATCAAATTCCTATGGACGAACGCGATAAGTGCAAGACAGCATTTTCGACTCCTCAAGGGCATTTCGAATTCAATCGCATGCCGTTTGGACTGAAAAATGCACCGGCGACATTCCAGCGAGCAATGAACGCTGCGCTTATCGGGTTACAGGGGATAGACTGTTTCGTTTACCTTGACGATATTGTCATCTACGGAGCCAGTTTGAAGGAACATAACACACGACTGAGAAAAATTCTAGACACTCTCCGAAAAAACAACCTAAAACTACAACCAGAAAAATGTGCGTTTTTACGAAAGGAAGTAGGATTTTTGGGACACATAATTACCCCTGAAGGGATTAAACCGGACCCCGAAAAAACCAGAGCGGTGAAAGAATTCCCTATTCCAACCAAACTAAAAGAACTACAAGCATTCTTGGGGTTAGCAGGGTACTACCGCAGATTCATCCCAGAATATTCAAAAATAGCTAAACCCCTATCTAGCATCACGAGCAGCAAGGTCGAGTTCATCTGGACAGCCGAGCAGCAAAACGCTTTCGACACATTAAAAGAGGCACTGACTACGGCCCCCCTATTAATTTATCCAGATTTTACGAAAGAATTCGTAGTAACAACCGACGCATCGGATGTAGCAATAGGAGCGATATTGTCACAAGGGAAAATAGGGGAGGACAAACCAATCGCATACGCGAGCCGAGTACTAAACAAGGCCGAAAGAAACTATAGTACAACGGAAAAGGAACTGCTAGCTATCGTCTGGGCAGTTAAACACTTTCGACCATACGTCTACGGTACCCCATTCAAAGTAGTTACGGACCACAAAGCACTTACATGGCTATTTAGGGTACAGGACCCAGGATCCAGATTAATAAGATGGAGAATCCTATTAGCCGAGTACGACTACGAAATCGTACATAAGTCAGGAAAGAACAATACGAACGCGGACGCGTTAAACAGAAACGTGCACGCGCTGCAAACCGAGGAAGAAGAAACGGGGACAACCAACGTCGACGACGAAGAAACAAAACAACAAATTCTTTACGAATACCATTGCACACCCATAGGAGGACATCAGGGTATCAAAAGGACCACAAATAGAATAAAATTAAATTACAGATGGGAAGGAATGAATAAAGATATTGAGGAGTACATACAAAAATGTAGCACCTGTCAGAAGAATAAGTTAGGAAAGAGAACTAGGGCACCAATGGAGATCACCGATACACCACGGGCCCCCTTTGAAAAAGTAGCGCTACACATAGTAGGGCCCCTGCCAGACAGCAATCAAGGGAATATCTACATATTAACCTTCCAGGACCTCCTCACGAAATTTAGCAGGGCGATTCCCCTGCCAAATCAGGAAGCAGCTACAGTAGCGGAAGCAGTGGTCGAGAAAATTATCTGCGAATACGGCGCACCCGAAAAAATTCTAACAGACCAGGGCAGAAATTTCCTAAGTGAAATGTTTAAAAACATATGCAAACTTTTCCGAATCACGAAAATACAGACAACCGCGTACCATCCAGAGTCTAACGGAGCATTAGAAAGATCGCATAAAACCCTAGTAGAATATTTGCGACACTACATAGATAATGACCAATCCGACTGGGATAAATGGCTACCCTACGCGATGTTTACATATAATACATCCCCACATACGGCAACAGGGTTTACGCCATACGAACTAGTCTATGGAAAGACAGCATCAATACCGACCGCACTAAAAAACCCGCCTAAACTAACATATAATTACGAAGATTACGCGCAGCGAACAAGAGAACGTATCAGGGTAACAAATGAAGCAGCTAGGGAGCAACTCCAAGAAGCAAAAAAAAGGACCAAGAAAGGATACGACAAAAAAACGCGCGAAATAGAATTAAAAGTAGGCGATAAGGTGTGGCTCTTTGACGAATCGGTACGTCGCGGAAGATCGAAGAAACTAGACAACAAATGGGTAGGCCCCTACGTAATTATAGAAAAGAACTCAAAAGTCAACGTGACCATTAAAAAAGGACGGAAAACCCTACGCACTCACGCAAATAGACTTAAACATTTCATTGAATACCAATAAAAACAAAAAACGCCTCGGAAATACATGGACACGCGATGACGAATCTTAAACAATACAGGCGGGAGCAAGGAACTGGTTGTGAAGGAAAGTAAGAGGGGATACACAAATATAGGGGAAAATTGAGTATATTCAATAAAAATAGTATAAAATAAGATACGATAGGGGGGGGGGGGATAGCCTCATTGGCCCCAGTCCTCATCCTCCAACTGAAACAAAAAGGGGGGAAAGGACAATTAAAATCAAGAAGAGAACGGAGGGTACCAGTAAGGTGTCACCACAAAAGAGGATACTTACTTCCACTCTCATAAGGGGCTCTCCAAAGAGCCGTCTAAGGTTAAATAGATCCGACGTCTGATAATAGTCGGGATAACCTTCCTCCCACAAGATGTTAAGGAAACGGCGGTGCTGCTGCCGCTGCAATCGCAGAGCGCACATCTCCTGGATATACAAACATCCGATAATTCGGCGTCTGACAAACATCTAACAAGAATGACAGAAAAGCGAGAAGCAATAATTAAAATCAAGAGATAACCAAATAGTAAGAAATTGGTAACCAGTAATGATACTTACCGCGCGCAAGGTCTCAGGATACATGGCAGGACGAATCAGGCCACAAAACGTGTATAATGAGCAAAACTCACGATCAACTTAATATATATAGCAGGCGCGAATCAATCAAATTGGGCGGGGATAGAATCCAACTTCACTGTTTCAGGATGACCGCCCTAGTGGGAGGCCTAACCGAAGCGGCGCCAACTGGCGGCCGGGCCTCTTATACGATATCACCGATCGAGCATAAAGCAGGAATCCACTTTACGCACCTCGGGGAACTACACATGGTAACCGATTCGTGGAAGATCGTGACCCACCTAAAAATGGACACCCTCTTTGAAAGAAATCGGCAAGTAGCTTCTTATATAAACCAGGTACAACGGCGTTGTGAGAACGAAATCGCGATCCAACCGACATGTGGGGAACATCTGGACCCGCTACTCAGAAGGGCGGAAAAGCTGTATAGAAGAGTAGACCAAGTATCAGAGATGCCCACTTACGTACCGAATAGACGACGGGGGCTAATCAACGGATTAGGGACCTTAGCGAAAACCATATTCGGGACTATGGACGCGGACGACGCCGAACAAATTAACAACCATCTATCACAATTGGACGGAACACAAAATACTTTAATGGCTGCCATGAAAAAGCAGGTCCAAACAACATATAACACGCTGCATCACTTACATGACGCGGAGAGAACGATGCAGCGTAACGAGGAAATACTAGCGAAACAGACGAGACTATTACGTACGCAAATTGAGACGACTATATTACAACAAACGCGAAGAGCTGACTTAGTAGATCATTTTATTACATTGAATGCCCTACTGACCGACCTGACTCAGGACGTAGACGATGTGTTGCAATATTACACCAGCCTCAAAGGAGGAATCATCAGCACAAACGTACTGTCGAGCGCGCAGGTCACTAGGTTACTACAAACCGCGGTACAGCATCTCCCGAATGGACTCGCGTTCCCGATAGCACCCAGCTTAGAAAATACTAACGTGATCGAGAAATTATCATCGGTTACCGCATATTTCGATAGGACTACGTTGATCGCAGTGATAACCGCCCCCCTCATTTCCTCGCAAACATTCACAGTGATCGAGGCAACGCCAGCCCCAATCCATGTTCACGGGAACTCATATGCGGTGTTAATTATAAGAACGCCGATACTCGTCATTGACGCAAGCAGTAATCAATATATGCTTACCGAGCAAGACGAGCTAAGGGGATGCAAGCAAGTAGCCGCGCAATATTACTGTGAACAACCGATGCTAGCACACAACGTGAACAACGATCTCGAGTGCGAAGCAAGCCTATGGCTGCAACCCGCGGATAAGTCCCCCAGGAATTGCGAGATAAAGTACATTGCGGCAAACCACACAATGTGGATAGGTACCTCTCACGCAGACACATGGATTTTTGCGACGCACCAGCCCGAGACACTGACTATACAGTGTGACGAACGACAGCCTGAGCACGTCGATATAGATAGGACAGGGATTCTCAAAATTACGGGAAATTGTAATATCCGAAGTAGGGACGTAGTTCTAAAAAAGCGGCGAACAACGTATAGTCAAGATTTCAAAGTGCCAACGGCACCACGCTACGACATAATAGCAGCGTTAAATGCGACACAAAGGGGCGAACCAGCGCAACCCCTCTCGCGGTTTCAGCTAGACAAGCTTCTGAAAAATCCATCTGAATTTTCAGCACTGTACGACCAACTTAACCAAGTAGAAAATAATTTAGAGAACAACAACTCGCAACCAGGGCTAGCGACCTGGCAAATTGTACATCCAACGACAACAACTATTGTACTAGTAGTACTTAGCGTATTAGTCATATATTTGTTAACACGCGACTATCAACTGCGCCATAAAATACAGATCCCTACAACACCAAAAGCGACAAAGTCCAGACGACCGACCGAGGACAGCGAATACACCGAAGCCTTGACGATATAGGGTCCCGGGAAATTTTGTAAGCGTTAGGGAAAATTTCCCTAAGCACCCTTCCCATAAGGGGGGGGGGGGGGATGTTGTGCCCGAGCCGACATCTGAGCGTGTCGACACCGCGCACATACCGATTGCCACAATCGAGCGGCCGAAATCCGGCACAACCGCGTAAGGAATCTCGGAAGCGCAGAAAGACCATCAGCAGATGGCGAAACACCGAAAAACCAGGCCGAAGGCGGAGACCCCGATGGTCCCCGCTTCGTCCCGACGATAATATAATAACGTCGTACGAGCAATGCGAGCTCAGACTTGATAACGCTTTGTTACGGGAACACCACCCGATTTTCGAGACTCATGCCAAACTAGGCACAGTGTCATTGTCACCCAGATCGGGATAGAATAAACTTGTTAAAACCTTACGGTGAGTTCCAACTCTTCGACCTGCAACGATCTCCTACCTCCGGGTTCTAAACCGAATCCTCCCGTCCCGGCATAATCACCCGAACCTTCGGAGCCCGTGGACGACGATAGTGAAGGACGCCCAGGAGCACCCGAGATTCGTACCCAGAATCTCGACCCCCGGCGTCACGGCACAACAACGCGTTCCGGGGTCGCCTCGACTGCTGACATCTGCTGGACAGGTGACCTCGATCCCCGCAATTGTAGCACCTCACAGACTCGTCTCGTAGTGTTGAAGATTCCTCGGCCCGTCGACTTCGAGGATTGTTGACAGCTTCGATGTCCTTCGGGTCCCTCTTGTCGCCGTCGTCCCGGCATGGTCGTTCCTTTGTCCTTGGCCTCAGCGATATCTTTCTAAATGCGTATAGAATATCGGATTTGGAGGAAAAACGATTCATCCGGGCCTGACTCTGCAGTTGATAGTCGGGTATACCATCGATAATGTAATCGATGAGTTCACCCTCGTCAATCGATATACGATTAGCTATGATATTCTTGTCGTAGTAGTAATCGGTGAATGGTTCGTTACTTTGCCATATTCGTCGCTCAAATTCTCGTCGCAGCGCCAATCGGTTCGGACGATGATCGAACATAGACCTCATTTCCTCGAAAAGTTCGAAAACGGACATTTCCAAGTGATCGGGCTTCAAATGGAACCATCTTTGAGCTCTGCCTTTCAATTTAGAGCTGATCAATATTTTTGTCGCATTTTCGTCTAACGCGTAGGTCCTCTGGAGTAGTCCGATTTGTTTTTCCCAGGTACGGAACGAATCGTCAACACCGGCGAACTCTCCAAGGAGACCTGCTATGTTGTTGATGGGCACGGTCGAGTGGAACGCACGACCGTTAGGATTCGAAAATTCCCAGTTCCCTCTTGCTGTGGAGCTCAATTCTCTCTCCAAGACCTTTTCTTCTCGCCGGAGCGTTTCAAGTTCTTTACGTATCGATTCAGGCACGCTGTCTTCACTGATCGACGCATTATCCCGATAATCTGGCTCTCCAGAACTGTGATCGAACACTTCCGGCTCATCCGATGTTTCTGACGCTGGACTTGCGAACCATTCCTCCGCCTTTGGGTCTGCGGCCAAAATTCGATTAGTTAACTCGTTCTTAGTTCCGGAAGTGCTGAGTTTCATTGACCGCAGCTTGTCCTTCAATTCTGTGACGGTGCGCTTTGACGCCACTTTCGCCGTCATTTCATCGACGCCTCGTGTTCTCCTCACAGCACGCACAAACCCCGACACACGGAGTTCGTTTTCTGATGAGACGCCTCACAGTACGCACAAAGCCCGACACACGGAGTTCGATCTTTGATGAGACGGTCGTTCGTCTTCCGCACACACTACTTTCCGACACACGGAGTTCGTTTTCCGACTATGTACGACGAACGACGTTTATCACCAACCGTTACTGTTCACACTCGCGATTCACTGGTACGTCCCCGAACTTTCGGTTTTCCCGTTATCAAAAATATCACCTGTTTTCTTTGTCAGGACAGGTCGATCCCACTTCTGAGACTGTAGCGCATAGATTTTGCGGGATCAGGGAATGTAGGCGACACGACACGTGCAGGACGGAAGATGGCGACGGTTTTCAGTCGACTCAGTTATTTATTATTTCCAATGTCTCCTTGGCAGCGTCTGACCCACGACTGGCTGTTCCTTCTTCCCGCTTGCCTTAAGGCGGGATCTCCTACCTGCGACCGGTCGCAGCGACCGGCAGCGACCCCACTAGTGCAAGAGAGAAACAGATGCATACTTCTCCCTTGCACTAGTGGGGTCGCTGCTGGTCGCTGCGACCGGTCGCAGGTAGGAGATCCCGCCTTTACACACAAATATCCGACGTGAGGCGAGACGTCGCCGAAGGCAAGCGGGAGATTCGAATTTTATAGTCTACACTAAAAACTAAAAAATAATTATTTCCTTGTACTACAATCTTTTTTCACTTTAAATAATTCTGTTTAAATAAAATCGTGGGTTACTATATCTTTCATAACAGGATATGAATCCCTTTAAAGGTGGAATCAGACGGCACGTGGATCGGCGATCTTTAGTACGTGAATCGCCGATTCACGCGCCGTCTGATCGGTCATGGATCGCCGATTCGCGATCCTGGACGAGCCTGGGCGAGCCGAGTCTCCACGAGCCGAGCCGCGCCGTGAGAAAGCTCATGGATCGCCGATTCGTGATCCTGGGCGAGCCGAGCCTCCACGAGCCGAGCCGCGCCATGAGAACGCTCATGGATCGCCGATTCTCGAGCTTGGGCGAGCTTCGCACGAGACCCGCCGATCTACGCGCCGTGAGAACGCTCATGGATCGTCGATTCGCGATCCTGGACGATCCTGGACGATCCTGGGCAAGCCGAGCCGACTCACCGATCCACGCACCGTGAGAACGCTCATGGATCGCCGACACGCGAGCCGCGTCAAGCCACGACGAGCACATTTTATAATTTAGTATACTGTATTAGACATTAATATTATACATTATACGGTAACGGTTAGCGCCACGATGATAGGCCAAAAATGGTCGGATAACTTTTGGAGGCGATTTTAAAGAAAATTCTGAACTTCCTTATGGTATGTATAAAGAAGAACAAAAAAAAACTTTTTTTCAGATTTTTGTAACAAAAAATGGCGGTACAGCTGATACGTGGTTGCCTTCTGCGACATATATTTTTTTTATATTTGATTTCATTATGCCAATATCCCATTAGATGTGTTAACGTTTTGGAGTTCATTTGTTCCTAAATATTTTATTATTAATGTTCCGTTTCATTAATAGTTTCGTTATAATTAATACATAAAGTTGGGTGAAAGCAAAAGAATTTTATAGTAGATCATGAACATCTAATAAATGCTCTATGTTGACAAATACATATGTAACAGATTAGTGTTTGTAAGATTCAAATGGTGGGCAATATATGTATACGATGACTTCAGACTCGCAGGTACCGTCGTCAACCGCCAACTCACAGGACAATACGATCATAAACCGCGACTTTGGCGAGACGCTCTAGCCGATCAGCCTGATTAATTTTTGGGCACCAGGTGAGGTTCACAAGTCAGCCTCTCCACTTTTTATCTAAATATGCCAGATGTAAGTATGATGCCACCAGTAAAGCAATTGAAAAGTATTATTCAACATCAATACACCCCACGGAGAGATATAGGATGAAAAGGGGTAGTCCGGTGACTGCGCGTGATCCCGCCTGCGGCGTCTCCCCTAAAAATTCGAAACTTTCAATAAATATATTGAAAGTTTTTTTATTAATATCTCTGAAACTAAGGCCGACCGCCAAAAAGTTTAAAGGGAAATGTTGTTTAGAATGACGACCTTGACAACATATGTGAAGGTCATCGAAATTGGCGAGGACCCAGTTCATCGGCAAGTTTACCTGTGTTTCAATAGCGAATTATAAAAAATAGTATTGTAGCCTTTCGGATTGACAGGAATATGGATAATTGCTGGACAAACAAGATTTATTCGGATTAGGAAGGAATACATGGTTTGGTTGACAGGAAGGGCTACAAATTTCGAAGGTCAGACGTTACGTCTCGATGCATTTATACAATTTGACAAGATTCTATTGTGCAGACGGCACTTGACTTTAATCTAATGAGGCGTCCAGGAGTTACTCTGTACTCTCCCGTTCGATTGGCGTCCAGGTATTGTCGCCGAACTCTCCATATCGAACAGGCGTCCAGGAATATTCTCCCGTACTCTCCTCTCTTTTCTAATGAGATGCTCTGTACTCTCTCGACCGATAGGCGTCCAGGTATTATCGCCGTACTCTCCATATCGGTCGAGCGTCCAGGAACAGACTCTAGTTCCTCCAGCAGGCGTCCAGGTATTATCGCCGAACTCTCCTGCCGGAGTCCCTAAGCTGTCCGAGAGCGGCCGTGAGTCGTACCTCGTCCTCTCTCTCGGAACAGCGAAGAAGGAAATGCCTTTGCGGTCCTCTAATTTATACCCAATCGTTGCTATACGCGGACGCAGAAATCAACAAACGCGTCGTCAAGCGCGAGCCTCGCGAGACGCGGTCCCGCGCCCGCACGTCTCTCCTCACGGGCGGCCTACAAGCGTGTTCTCGAAACGTCTAGATGGTCAGCGTTTCTCAAACTTCTTTTTCTGCATGCTACAGTATGAGGTTTCAGAATTATATACAATTATTTTGATTTTTCCCCAAAAATATTAAAAAAATCGATTATATTAGAGAAATTCTAAGTATTGCTGCTCGTACAACCTTCTGACGTTACTGTGTCGCATATTTTTCTTAATAAAAGATACAAAAAATTATTCATCATGTGTCGAATAAAGTCAATTTTTTTATTTGATGAATAAAGTTAATTTTTTTCGTGTTCGAGTTGCCGCGCCAAGGAAGGGGGAGTTGACTCCTGGCGCGCGCGTTACACTGTAGGGTGCGTTCCAGTTGAGCCCAAAGCGACCGCAACGCCCGTGTTTCTCGTTCCACTTGGCGACCACGACGACCGCAGTCGGGCTGAAAACGTCACGCATGCGTCATTGATGCGACCGCATCACGTCCACGGCGACCCACCTCCGAAGATGGGTCTGGCCCGTTCGTTCGTGTTTTTCGCGCGTAATTCAATTCAAGCGCTAAAGGCGAGATTTCCTATCAGCGTCAAACGCGTGCTTCTAGACGTTGCTTTCGGCTTCTTATCTCGTTTATTATTTAAAAGTTGTAACATTTATGAACATACAAATAAATAAACAATACTTTACTTGTTATTTTTAATTTATTTGATATTTCTCTCCACACATTTTCTTTGACTACATTACTTTTGTAATCTTTGTTACCAGTATCATAAAGTACAGAGTCATTTGCGATATTTTATATCAATTTTTCGTCCTTATCAGAAGAAAACTGCAATTTCGTTGACATGTTTTCACGCGTTATCGAAAATCATCCAAGGCGCGTACGTCTAAATGCGGACACCAAAGTTAAAAATCGGTTACAAGAAAACAGAATATTTCTATAACAGTGGTATTTCTTTTTTCCGCTTCTGAAGGTACATATTTCTAGTAATTATTGCTATTAAACACTGAAAAACAAACTACTTACTTTCCACGAGCTACGATATTATCTAAGACCAAAAGGGAAGCAGTTCGGACAATGGTGGATCTCGATTCTTGGTTAGAAAATAATCGAGTATCCGAGAATCGATTCCTAGAATAATTGGTAAAATAATCGACTTTTCAGAAAAAAAATCGATCTATTCTAGAAGAATCGAATAGAATCGTCATACCAGCGTCGCCGGGGAATCGGTTGTCGACGCTGGTTGGCTGCGGCCTCACTTGGTTTGGCTAGCTTCGCTTGCCTTGGCGCTGCCGTCGGTTCGTTTTACACCTTGGCGTTAGTTGGTTGACGCGCGGCGTCATCACACGCATGCGTGGACGCGTGTAATTTTCCCCACCACTCGAATAAGCACAGATGCTAGAGAGGGATATGATATTTTCAATGATTTTAAATAATTAAGAACCTAAATGTTGCAAATTTTTGTGTTATTCCATTATTTCGTGTTTTCTGAAGTAGAAATAATCGTTGTTCTGTAAGTATAACGTTAAAAAATAATTATATGATTGAAAAATAGGAGTGATGTACACGTACGTATTTATGGCACAGCCTTGAAGCCCGTATCCCTGGTGTTCCATAATGTATGTCCCTATTTATGGTACAGATAAAAACATAAAAACCACTATCTTTTCTTATATTTCAGTTATTTTTATAAAAATAATATATATATATATAAAAATAATATATATATATAAAAATAATATATATATACATATATATATATATATATACTTATGTACATTAGTTTTTAAAAAGAATGGGCTTGACAAAATAATAAAAAACATAAAGAATATTTTTTAGAAATGAAACTATATTTATTTTGTTTCGTTAATTTTTTTTGGTATTTCGTTTATTTTCTGTTGCAATTTCTTTTTTTCTGCAGCTATTAGTCTTTTTTCTTCCTGCAGATTTTTCATTTTGGCAATTTTGTCATGTTTTATTTTTTCTTTCTCTTCCTTCTGGAGCTGCTCTTGCCACCAGGCATCGCAGGTTGCAGCCGCAGGCCGTTTCGGCTTCTCCGAACCTTCGACCTTCACCCTCTCTTTTTTAGGTAAATATTTTGTGGGCAGCGTAAATGCCTCTGCAATATTTTTCGTTTGGGAAATGTTGCTATCTTCTATGGATGAAAAATGTTGTATTGGTACGTGTATTCTAATCTACAGGGTGTCCCACCTAAGACTGGACAGCCGGTTTTCTCCTAAACTATAGGATATAAAAATATAAAAAAAAATAGGGAATTGCATGGTTCGAGGGGGCCAATTAATTAGCGCGAACGAATTTTTTATCGATTATTATTTTAAAAGATACGATGGTCAAGTTCGGTTTTTCAAATGGAACTATTTTTTTTGAACACCTGAGTTGATAGTGCGTTCCAAGACAAATTCAATAAGCTTTAATGTATACACTTTATTTTCACTGGTTTTTAAGATATTGCGCTTGCAAATTTACTGATTTTCACTGGAAGAAAACTGTCTGGTATAGCACGGACCGGGGACGGTTTTACTGGCTGCACTTGTGGCACTGCCTTTTGAAATAGATACCTACCTGCCAAAGGTCTACGCCAGGCCCAAAGGCTGGACAATACTTTTCCGTCAGAAATGCTACTTAGGTAGGTACATCTGCGGTATCGAGAAGCGCACCGTTACTTTTATTTCGCACTTGCTTCTACGCTCGGATGGCCGGTTCTTTTGGGAGGGATGCAAGTTCGATTGGTTAGGTTAGGAGGAGTGAAAGTTGCTAGACTAAATTTCAATCATAGGGAGCAGATTGTATCAGAACCATTCGGATTTGCATTCCTCACAAACGGCTGCTCTCTTGAAGAGGCCCTCTTCACAGCAATGCCCACCTTCTCTCGCACGGAATACGTTAACGCTTGCTTTTGTTCTGATATTGAAGCTCGTGTTTATACTCGAGAGGACCACGCGTCGACAGCGGGCTACCCCTTTTCTTCCTGTGTCTCTCCACGAGCCGTGTTGACGGTGGATTGTAGGAGCGTAGATATCTGGATGCCAGTTATTGAATTCAGGAGACGATAGAAACATTTTATTACAAAACACACATGTACTATAATTAAAGTAAATCGTATTCCTCTCGGACAGGAGTACTGATAATGATCGAACTTGCGCCCCACTTCGCGCAGACCAATTACACGGAGGGTAGTCGGGTCACACACTGCCCAAATGATACAGGGTAATTCTGGAGCAACGCCCGTCAAGAAGATGCGCTGGCACCCCGTGACGAGGACAGACCTTCGCATTGCCGCACCCGATTTTTATGGCTTTTTTCGGAAAAAGGTACGAATCCTGGGCCGAACGTAGCGAATTGAAGTCGACCCTCCGCAGTCGAGGGTGAAATATCCATTTGAGCGTATTAAGAAATTCTTTTCTTCGTCGTATCGAAAGGGAAGTGGTGCCAATGGATTCCTTATGTTTTTCTGATGAAAATCATACCAAATGTCATGCAAATCGGACTACTTTGACACAGGCAATTTGTATTCCTTATGTAAGAGTTGTCCGATTTCCACGAGACTTGGCATGATTTTCATCGGAAAACCCCAAAGAATCCATCGGCGACACTTCTATATCCATACGATAAGGAATAACGAGAGCGCAGCCGTTTGTGAGGAATGCAAATCCGAATGGTTCTGATACAATCTGCTCCCTATGATTGAAATTTAGTCTAGCAACTTTCACTCCTCCTAACCTAACCAATCGAACTTGCATCCCTCCCAAAAGAACCGGCCATCCGAGCGTAGAAGCAAGTGCGAAATAAAAGTAACGGTGCGCTTCTCGATACCGCAGATGTACCTACCTAAGTAGCATTTCTGACGGAAAAAAATTGTCCAGCCTTTGGGCCTGGCGTGGACCTTTGGCAGGTAGGTATCTATTTCAAAAGGCAGTGCCACAAGTGCAGCCAGTAAAACCGTCCCCGGTCCGTGCTATACCAGACAGTTTTCTTCCAGTGAAAATCAGTAAATTTGCAAGCGCAATATCTTAAAAACCAGTGAAAATAAAGTGTATACATTAGAGCTTATTGAATTTGGCTTGGAACGCACTATCAATACAGGTGTTCAAAAAAAATAGTTCCATTTGAAAAACCGAACTTGACCATCGTATCTTTTAAAATAATAATCGATAAAAAAATTCGTTCGCGCTAATTAATTGGCCCCCTCGAACCATGCAATTCCCTATTTTTTTTATATTTTTATCTCCTATAGTTTAGGAGAAAACCGGCTGTCCAGTCTTAGGTGGGACACACTGTATATTTTTTTAACAGCGTTCGACTTACCTTGATTATCAATCATCACAGCATTCTCCTTCTCTGATGTTTTAACAATTATATTATTATTTAAATTAATACTACTCTCTATACAGGGTGTCCCACCTAAGACTGGACAGCCGGTTTTCTCCTAAAGTATTGCCGATAAAAATATAAAAAAAATAGGGAATTGCATGGTTCGAGGGGGCCAATTAATTAGCGCGAACGAATTTTTTTATCGTTTATTATTTTAAAAGATACGATGGTCAAGTTCGGTTTTTCAAATGGAACTATTTTTTTTGAACACCTGAGTTGATAGTGCGTTCCAAGACAAATTCAATAAGCTTTAATGTATACACTTTACTTTCACTAGTTTTTAAGATATTGCGCTTGCAAATTTACTGATTTTCACTGGAAGAAAACTCTGGTATAGCACGGACCGGGGACGGTCTTACTGGCGTCACGGGTGGCACTGCCTGTAGAAATAGATACCTACCTGCCAAAGGTCTACGCCAGGCCCAAAGGCTGGACAATACTTTTCCGTCAGAAATGCTACTTAGGTAGGTACATCTGCGGTATCGAGAAGCGCACCGTTACTTTTATTTCGCACTTGCTTCTACACTCGGACGGCCGGTTCTTTTGGGAGGGATGCAGGTTCGATTTGTTAGGTTAGGAGGAGTGAAAGTTGCTAGACTAAATTTCAATCATAGGGAGCAGATTGTATCAGAACCATTCGGAATTGCATTCCTCACAAACGGCTGCTCTCTTGAAGAGGCCCTCTTCACAGCAATGCCCACCTTCTCTCGCACGGAATACGTTAACGCTTGCTTTTGTTCTGATATTGAAGCTCGAGTTTATACTCGAGAGGACCACGCGTCGACAGCGGGCTACCCCTTTTCTTCCTGTGTCTCTCCACGAGCCGTATTGACGGTGGATTGTAGGAGCGTAGATATCTCGATGCCAGTTATTGAATTCAGGAGACGATAGAAACATTTTATTACAAAACACACATGTACTATAATTAAAGTAAATCGTATTCCTCTCGGGCAGGAGTACTGATAATGATCGAACTTGCGCCCCACTTCGCGCAGACCAATTACACGGAGGGTAGTCGGGTCACACACTGCCCAAATGATACAGGGTAATTCTGGAGCAACGCCCGTCAAGGAGATGCGCTGGCACCCCGTGGCGAGGACAGACCTTCGCATTGCCTCACCCGATTTTTATGGTTTTTTTTCCGGAAAAAGGTACGAATCCTGGGCCGAACGTAGCGAATTGAAGTCGACCCTCGGCAGTCGAGGGTGAATTATCCATTACAGCGTATTGATTGCCCTTTGAAAATCTGGCAACCAGATGTTGTCGGAGCTGTCTTGGGAAATACGGAATTGCCCATCAATAAACGATAAATGAGTTTTCGCTTCGCTCTCAACTGTTACCTCCCCGAGCCCGCTTCGTTTGGGATAATTAGGGACCCAACAAAAGGCAAAATACAGAACACAATATAAAGGCCCAAAATATAATAAAATTTAAAAATAGAATATAATGCGGCCTTTTTGTTAATCTGTTTATTGGTGTGTCGGCGGGTGGTGAGTAGGTATAGATGGTGACTTCGCACCCGTACGCACCGTTGTCCACTGTCGAAGTGCGGGATAATACGATCATAAACCGCGACTCTGATGAGACGTTTTGGCCGATTAACCTGTCTAGTTTTTCGAAAACAACTGGTTTGCCTTGGGCCTGAAATATGAACAATTTTACATCGTTCATGATAATGTATACCTGAGGTTCCCGTTCCATATGCGTAGCGAGTTCAATATAGTGTATTCAGATTTTACTACAAAGTCGAAATTCAAACTGTACCCCAGATCTGGATTACACTGTAACAACTATGTGATCTCGGTAAAGTGCCAAATTGATAAGCTTTTAAGGATAATTGTTAACATTTGCTAATTCTGATTTCAAGGATCAAGACTGTTGATTGTTTAAGTACAAAAGAAAAGTTGATTTATTATACATTCTGTTGTCTACAATCATTAGTAATTTTTTTTATACTGTACCCCATCTGACCCTACACACATGCAAGTGATAGGTATACATATGCAAAGAGAACACTTGCGAGGTCGTACAGTGAAGTGGCCAGCAGCGGCGCCAATTCGTGTAACAAGATGACGACCGTTTAATCTATAAAGAGGCCGAAGTCCTTATCACGTCATATTTGTGTTGATACCGATTTTACGACTATCCTGCTGTGCAAAGGTGGCAACATGTCTCGCAGAGGAACACGGGAACAAAAGGGGTAATCCTCTGACTGCGCGTGGCCCCCGCGTGCGTCGGCGTCCCTTCGAATTGGAGATAGATCCCTTATCGCTCGAGTATAAACACGCGCTCGAATATCAAAATAGTAGGACGCGCGACGTATTAGGTGCAAGACAAGATTGACCTCGCGGAGGAGATATCACTATAAAGAGGTGGAAACCTCGCGTCTGAAAGGAATGCAGGTCCGAATGGTTCTGGTATAGGGTGCGTTCCACCTACGTCCAAAGCACCCGCACGGTTGCAATATGTAATGGAAATCACGGGCGTTGCGGGCGATTTGGGCGTAATAAGTGGAACGCACCCATAATGACCTTTGTGTGGTCCATCTTCGCGTGCACCCGATATGTCGCGCGTCCTTTTCTTTTTATATTCGAGCGTTTCCAATTCGAAGGGAAGTCGACGCAGGCAGGGCCTGTTTAAAATAATGTCGCAGTTTTCCGCTGTGGACAATACCCTGCCCTGCGTTAATCTGTTCATGGCTTTGTTGTCGGTGGTACATATACCTAGCCACTTCAAACCACCGTGTATCTTTTGACCACTACCGACATCGTGACATAGTGGTGCCATAAACCGCGGCCCCTGGCAACGGGGTCATTTTTTTTGGATCGACGAAGGTGTTCAAAATTTCTTCGGTTAATTACGCCGACACGAAACTGAGGTGGAAAAGTCACCCCCTCCTTGAAAATACATACCTGAGTACCTATATAACCTCCCATGTCGGTGGAGCAGAATGTCAGTTTTGTGCATACAGTCAGTGTCTCCAGTGTGCATTTTCAAGACAGCAGAGACAGCATTCAAGACAGCAGAGACGTTAAAGCAATTCGTGTGGCGCTCGATATACAGAAATGTAAGTTTACAATATTATTACTATCGTAATTGGTGTTGTCTTATTTGTACACAATACTACAATGTAAATTGTGATTATTTAAATTAATATATTCATGTGTATTACTTGTTAACAGTTAAAATGTGGTCTGCTAAGGACACATTAGAGCTCGCGGAGATGCTGCATGGCATGCCTGCATTATGGGATGCTTCATGCGAGGGATACAAAAGCAGAACTGTCAAAGAGGACGCGTTGGCAGTAATAGCTGCGCATTTTGGAATGAATTCTGAGGCCATGGGGAAAAAAATCAAAAATATAAGGACCCAATTCGGGAGGGCCCTCAATGAAAGAAAAGAGCAGAGCAGGAGTGGAGCCGGGGCGTCAAAGAAGAAGGAGTGGTTCGCGTTCCAGGCACTCGAATTTCTTGGAAAAAACAATACGTCGGTGGGCAGTCGCAGTACTATGGAGGTAAGCATTACTATTTTAAATATACAATTTCCTTTGTTACACTCTCGGGCCATTCCACGCGAACTCGGACACTCTTTGCAGCAACATTTCGGATTTTGTTGGAACTTGGATATGTTTAAGGATTTTTCAAAATTTGAAAACATATGGATCTTAACAGCTCTTGACAGTCGCTTTCATATTGGGTAATCAAATATTATAGCATTCCAATGAAAAACCTAAAGGTCGCCCTCGTTTCAAGGAAAATCTTGTGAACACGAAAAATTGACATACCGTATTATGTTGGGTATAAAAATCAGTAAAAGTTTCCCTCTTTCATTTTTTTACAAATACTTACCATTTGCGAGAATACTGTATGAGAATAGCAGATATAGCCGTTGCTAGTAGGGTAGGGCGGGGCTAAAAGTGCCGTTTGTCGTATAAATCTATGTAAAATTTAGTACTAACAATCTAGAGATATTTGGTGTTATTTTGTATAAACTATAACTATTATGCTTTACGTTCACGAAGTTCGTTCGTTGATACTGTTATTTTCTGTTGAGTTATACCACAAATGTTTGTCCAAAAAGTGCATTGCATAGGGTAGAAACACACTTCAAATCAACAAATATTTATTAAACCGTTTCTTTGTGGTATATAATATTGAAAGGAAAGCATGACTTCTTTAACAAAAAATAAAAATATAAGTCGGAGACTCACTTTGAACTAAAAACTAAAAAAAATGCTAAACTAAAACAAAAACATTATTTAAAGACTATGGCATCATTTCTTTATACTTTTTCCCCAATCGCTCGCAACCACCCGCGGTTGCTCTTCGAAAGCTAGAGCAAAACTTGGTTGGACCTGCTCTATAAATAGTTTCTGCGATATATACGTTAGAAAATATTGTCATTCAGCAATAAATAATATCATGCACACATTACTAAAGGAACATACAATCTTAACAATTAATTTTTCATTTAGCCAATTTTTTTTAAAGTGTCCCTAGTCTTTTAAATGTGTCTTTTAATTTATTGAAAAAAGGTCAACACTATTTATTTCAAAGAGCCGTAAGATTCACATTTTTTTAAATTTTGAAAAATCCTTTCACACACGTTTATATATCCCCAAAGACTACAACATATCCAAGTTCCAACAAAATCGGAAATGTTACTCCAAAGAGTGTCCGAGTTCGCGTGAAATGGCCCTCTCGCGAAACGAAATAAGTGGAAGTAAAGATAAATAATTATTACGTCCTGAAGGGACCTTTCCGTAAATCACCCCAAGCGGTTGGAATGATTTACCGGGTTCTTGCTCGTATCAAAGGGCTAAGGCCCACGTTGACTATACTTACCGGGGAATAGGAAGCTAAGAGGGGTTTGAATAAGATTGTACGCAGGAATTATAGGAATAACAATGAAGTGTGATATTATATATTCTTATAGAAAGCAAATAAATGATTACATACTCTGGAGACGGCGCTCCGTCTCCCCTGACGCTAGTGGGTCGCTAAACCTATCGTAGGTCGTGTTCGCTTGCGCTGTTCTCAGATAGCGCACAGAAGTCGGTGAACCTGACGTCTATCGTTTCGCTCGCTCGCTCGCTCGCTATGTCTCACGTCTTTGCGGTCGCAGTGGTCCGTATCTGCGATCTGAGTGACACGCGCGGGGCGATTCCGCTGAATCGCCGATTCGAAGGAAAGCGACGTGAGGACAGCAAACACGGGGTGGGCCGGAAGGGCCCATGTAACAAAACAGCAATTACTTTTCCTTCTACCTATTTGAATGTTATTAAAAATTTAGGCAATTTCATTTTGCCATGGTACGCTCCCCTCTGGTGATGTAAAATATCGGGCAAATTCGTTTCGAATTTCCTTGCAGCCTCCAGGTGGTCTCCTGGCTATATTTTGAAGGTTCAGGAAGCCTGTGCCTTGTGTACCCTCTCGCCAACTACCTGGCATAATGTCACCCCTATTTGGGTTTTCAGAGTCAAATGTGCCTGGCGGTGTGTACAGTTGCCTTGCTTCTGTATTCCGTCTCAAGTAATTGTGAAGGTGCACGCACGCCAGCACTATACTCTCAACTTTCGCGGGTTCCAATTGTATTGGTTTACGAAAAACTCTGAACACCGTAGCTAGCAAACCAAACACATTTTCCACCACTCGCCTAGCTCTGCTTAATCGATAATTAAAAATTCTTCCAATCGAACTGCTTTCGTGCGAACCAGGGAATGGTTTCATTAAATGGTGGCTTAACGCAAACGCATCGTCCGCTACTAGAACAAAGGGGCTACGAATTGTTCCTCCTAACAGTGATCTCAGCTGTGGAATATTTAGCTCGCCTTTTATTAATTTATCATAAAATTTGGTGTTATGGAAGACTCCACCATCGGAAATTCTGCCTTGTGATCCCACATCAGCATAGATAATGCGGTATTCTGCATCTACGATGGCCATAAGCACAATGCTGAATGTCCCCTTATAATTGAAATATATACTCCCACTATTTCGTGGAGCTTCAATTTGGATGTGCTTCCCGTCGATCGCACCAATACAATGGGGGAAATTCCATTTGCTGTTGTAACCTTCCGCTATCTCCAACCATGCCTCTTCTGATCCTGGTATCTGCAAAAATTCAAGATACAATATATATACACGTGTATGTACAGGAGCATATGTATATCTGTGTGTGAATATAGGTGTGTTTTTCGGAAATGGTTAATCCATAGTAAATATTTCATTATCTATCTCAAATTTCAGGACGATTCGGAGGTGCCTCCGAGTACTTCAAGCAGTGATGGGGCATCGACATCATCCACAACAGTAGTGGCTGCTGTTGTGGATGATACTATTCCGGATGTGGAGCGAAGCAACGGCTCGAACGTCTCGAGGAAACGACCGAGGACCGATTCCAGAGTGGACGAGGCGTATTCATTCATGAAAAGTGTGGAGGACACGATGAAGGAGAGGGACGATTATGCGGCATATGGAGAAGTGGTCGGAAGAAGAATGCGAAGTGCCAAACGAAATAGTCGCGATACGGCAATTTTAAAAAACAAAATTGATAATTTGTTATTTCAGTTTGAGATAGGCGGAATTGAAGTAACGAACGAAACACCATCCGAATACCCGTTACCCGCAAGCACATCGAATGTAACCCCCACACATTGCCCGGAAACTGAACCATATATGTAGACTAACAAATTATGTTCGATTTGAAGAACAACGCTAAAAAAAGTGTACATAGAATAAAATGTGGCAGACAAAAGTGAAATGGTTTCGAGGGGTAAGTATTTCCTATCCGGACGCGTAGAGGAGATATGAAGGTCAACTTTGTTATTTTACATGGAATCATATGCTTTTTAATACAGTATTCGTTTCAGCTCGGAATTCTCTATAAAAAAGTATTAAACTATGTATAGTACAGAGCTTTTCGATATACATAGTTTAATACTTTTTTATAGAGAATGCCAAGCTGCAACGAATAATGTATTAAAAAGCATATGATCCCATGTAAAATAACAAAATTGACCTGCATATGTCCTCTACGCGTCCACATAGGAAATACTTACCCCCTGAAACCATTTCTCTTTTGTCTGACACATTTTTACCCTATGTACACTTTTTTTTAATTTTGTTAAATATTTGCGAAATTGTTCAGTTTCTGGACAGTGGGTCTGGGATACATTCGATGTGCTTACGGGTAAACGGGCATTCGGATCGTGCTTCTGCTTCCCCTGCTTTGTGTATGCTGTATGTGAGTGTGATATGTGAATGTATTGTATGATTGTGTTGTGTAATATTAAGTAATTTTAAGAAACATGTATGTTATATGAGTGTGTTATGTGAATGTATTGTATGATTGAGTTGTGTAATGTTAAGTAATTTTAAGGAACATTAAGTGAATTATTAACATTACATTAAAAACATTTTATATATAAATAATTCTGTGTATTTTACTTACCCGACAGTATTGTCGAAGAACTTCGATGATCGCCTCACACACTTCCGGCACAATGGATGATATTACTTGTTTCGATATTTTGAATAGATACATTAAACTGGCATAAGAATCACCTGTAGCCAAGTATCTAATCGTGACAGCTAATCGTATAGTGGGCGGAATTGCAAGACGACAATTTGTGTCTTTCTTTGCAATTTTTGGAGCCACTAAAGTCAGGAGCTCTTCAAAATCAGATTCTGTCATTCGCACAAAATTAATAAAACTACCTCCGTCGTTTAATAGAAACTGTGACATTAAATCATCACCGTAATGTTCTCCATTTCTCAAAAACGCCTTTTTCCACCAACGCCTTTTTCTTTTTCTTTTGGTCGATGCTATTACAATGAACGCGGCGCCAATACCCATAGCTATTGACGGATCCATGGCTATTAAATAGAGTTTGGAATGGACGCCGAAGGGTCTTGGTCATAAGGTGGGGGACACAAGTTGCCGAGTCGCCGGACACAAGTCGCTGGATACAAGCTGCTCGGTAAAAGTCGCTGGAGACAAGCCGATGCATCCCAGCGAGTCGCCAGGCGACCCGCTGGAGTCGCTGGCGACAAAGTTGCCGGCGATTATCGCCCAGTCTATACGAGCCTTTACATTTCTTTGACCCAACAGGCATTTCAAACTTGACAAGATGCTCAGTCAACACGAAATACCCGTAACAGTACTGCTACTAGTAATTAGTTCTACTACTAGTAATTAATTCTGACAATAAAATGTCAAGAGCTCGGAGATATTCTAAATGAGAAAAGCAACAGAGCTCAAACAGCACACAGAAAATAACGGTTCGACGAACTAAACAGAGTCACCAGGTCAGGCACGTGTTAACGCTCGCACAAACAAAACAAACGACCTGTCACCTCGACAGCTGAGAACAGACTGTTGAGTTTGACAGCATTTTTTCAAGCAGCTCGAATGTTTCGGGTAATTCGAATGTTTCGAGCCACCCGAATATATTTTAGGTAGTCGACTGTATGATGCAGTGTGATAGCTTGGTGTAGCTGGAACGTTTTGTAGACACCGAATATAAATTTAGTTAGATGTATAATATGAGATGTATAGATATGAAAAACATATCAAGTTATTTAACCCTTGCCTGGTGGATATTTTAACAACACATTGGGTGCGGGGTCCATTTTGAGCCATTATTTAATTCGTATACACTTCGGGATACGCTCCTAAATAAAGTTTTCATCTTGTTAGCATCTAGTAGTAGTACTAATAAGAAGTAACACGTGTAGTTTGATATTTCGGAGGGTCCCAAAGGAGTAGGGTAAGTCGGGGAGAGATGGCTCACTCTTTTAAAACCGTAAATTACGTAATTTACACCGTAATTTTATTGGTTGAATAAAGGACAAAAATAAACGTGATCGAGCCATCTCACCCGGAATTACCCTATGGATATATATTAAAGGTAATTTAAGGGTGTTTGATGAAAACTTTATTTAGGAGCTTATCCCGAAGTGTATACGAATTAAATAATGGCTCAAAATGGACCCCGCACCCAATGTGTTGTTAAAATATCCACCAGGCAAGGGTTAAATAACTTGATATGTTTTTCATATCTATACATCTCATATTTTTGTTTTTATTTTAATTTTAATTTTTATTTTTATTTCTTTGTTATTTTTTTTTTATATTATGTTTTTATTTTTTTGTTTATTTTAGTTTTAAGCTATTTTTACACTGTACTTCTCTCTCGTACTTAAATGTTACAAATCTATGTATTCCAAAGGGTTCTCCCGTCAAATAATAATAATAATAATAATAATAATAATAATAATAATAATAATAATAATAATAATATTATACATCTAACTTAATTTATATTCGGTGTCTACAAAACGTTCCCGCTACACCAAGCTATCACACTGCATCATACAGTCGACTACCTAAAATATATTCGGGTGGCTCGAAACATTCGAATTACCCGAAACATTCGAGCTGCTTGAAAAAATCGAGCTAAACGAAACAGATTCGAGCGGCTCGAAATAATCGAGCTACCCGAAACATTCGGGTTACCCGAAACCGCTCGAGTCTCGACTCGGCTCGGACATTCGAGCCGAGCCAGGCTCGGCTCGGTTGTTTCGAGTCTCGAAACAGCTCTAATACTAATTGTGCAGGCGTAAACGTACGCGATTGAATGTGGTCCGCAAGACCGATCGGTACCTCTTTTATAATGGTTTACAACCATGCATGTACAGTATGTTGGTTGTGGAGGTGGTAGCCATCGTCGTGGCAGGAGGCGGAGCAGGAGAAGGAGGAGGAGTGTTGATATAAAATCCTTAACATATTTTCAAAAAATTGTATTTATTAATGCATTAAGTGTCCATAAAATATGTAAAATATAAGAAATATAATATATAAGATATAAGATGCAAGAAATATAATATATAAGAAACAGAACGTTTATATGCATTGTTGGATTTCGTACGTTGAATATGTGAAAATGTATGAATGACGCACGTTAGATTCCACAGTGCATAATATACTTCCAAATTTTCTGCACGTTTTCCAGCGCGCACATACAACCGTCGCCATTGTTGTGGAAAGCGCATCGTACGGTGTTGGTTGCAGGCATTGATTTCATGTTAGGAACGACCGTGTCAGGCAAGATTCCACAATAATCGTCGTCAACGTCGGAGCCGTCGATATCCTCGTCGGAGTCGTCGGTGTCGTCGGTGTCGTCGTTGTTGTTCTTCTTCTTCTTGTACATCTCAACGATATTTACGATGGTTGGGTCTGTTCGTAGAAGCAATTGCGATAACCAGGCCTTTTTCTCCAGTCCCTTCACGAACACCACGTCGACAGTCGCGAGCTCGCGGGCGAGCATTTCTGGAAGCCTGTGGAACGCCACCCAGCCGTCGGACCAGCGAAGCCCGTGATGATGCGCCGTGAGCCAGGTCGGTTGACGCTTCTCGAACGATGACAGGCGAACGTAGGAGTACGGTGGTTCGAAAATCCAATGACAGATGGTCGTTTCCGTGTCGCGATTGTTTGCGAGAATCGCAATTTCCTTAGCGACGAACGTGTTGCGTTCAGTCTTAAAACCTTGTAGGTCAACCACGACAGATAACATTCTGAGACAGTAGTAGTAGGCATAGTAAGCGGGTTCTAGACCAACGCATGGTGAGGGGGTGAAGCGGGGCGAGGGGAACCGCAGCGTAGGCGAGGGGGAGAAGCGCGGCGAGGGGAACTGCAGCGTAGGCGAGGGGGAGGCGGGTGGGGGGGACCACGACTCGTGACCCTGGATCACTGGAGGGGGAATGGGCCTTGAGAGCAGATCGTGGGGGTACCTCGATGACACGTCACGCGTTGTAGGAAGCGATCCGCAACCCTCTTATCGCCCCAAGGTTAGATCGCACCCCGATATTTGCGACGTTTGAATCTGATGTACGAGAGAGAGGTACGATATTTTTTGTATGTCTCTCTCTCTCGCTCTCTAGGACCATAGACAAAACATACGGCGGCACGACGCGTAGGATATGTAAGTCAAAACCTGCATTTTCGTATCGCGAAATCCGGTAATAATACGCAGACGATATCTGTAACCTTCCGATCGGGTGTATGAGAGAGAGGTACGATATTTTGTATGTCTCTCTCTCTCTCTCTCTCTCTCTCTCTCTCTCTCTCTCTCTCTCTCTTTCTCTCTCTCTCTCTCTCTCTCTCTCTCTCTCTCTCTCTCTCTCTCTCTCTCTCGTTGTCGGAGGTCAGGAAAAACATACGGTGGCATGACGCGTAGGAGATGCAAGTCGAAACCTGCATTTTCGTATCGCGTAATCCGATAAAAATGCGCAGAGAGGTACGATATTTTGTATGTTTCTCTCTCGCTCTCTAGGACCATAGACAAAACATACGGATATCGAAGGTCAATTTCCGAGAATAATGCGCAGCATCGGTGCGCGCTATCTCGAGACCGCGAAAATTCAAAGCATACAGCGGCAACGTTTGAACAAGGAGTGTGGGAGAGATACGATATTTTGTACATATCTCTCTCTCTCGATGTCGGAGGTCAGAAAAAAAAGATACGGTGGTACGACGTGTAGAAGACGTAAGTTGAAACCGACATTTTGTTATCGCGCGCCCAAAACATATTACTGTAACGATAGATGGTTGATTTTCGAGAATAATACGCAGCATCGATGCTCGAAAAGTTTGTAATAATTTTTAAAGGTAAACTTTCGAGAAGAAGAATGTGCATATGCTTAAAAGATATCACGTAACAGCAGAATATGATGTGTATAAGAATAAAGCGATGTAATCGAATACTGTTGTCAGCAGTCCATTGGGCTAGAGATGATTATCAAGAACATA
The DNA here is from genome assembly GCA_947577245.1 of Andrena bucephala. Taxonomy (NCBI): domain Eukaryota; kingdom Metazoa; phylum Arthropoda; class Insecta; order Hymenoptera; family Andrenidae; genus Andrena; species Andrena bucephala. The sequence continues at coordinate 19,727,312 of OX387718.1, read as the reverse complement.
TTCGGTGTGAGAGATGTGATATTATTCGAAATGCGTAATAAGAGGTATAGATGTTTCGAGATCCTAACATACCTAGTCCTATTGTAAGAAATGAACGGTGAAAGAAACGTTACATAGTTTTGGAATAAGTGATATTCTGTGCGGACTGGAAAGGATCGTGCATGGTATCAGATAATACAGGTTTTCGTATGAAAAAAGTATTTATTGGTAAAGGAAATAGACATGTATACATTATTGGTGTACGTTGCGAGCATCGCGTATAATCGAATCCAAGCATAACGCTAATAATTCGCAATCTAACAAAGAATGCGGTTCGAATACTTCGCTTTCTGAAATGAGTTTTTCATAATCCGCTGTCGGTGTCGTAGCGGCGCGTATAATGGATACAAAGGAAGCGTATTTGATGCTTACGGAGTCGAGAATTTCCGACAACCACGAGAACATATGATCGATGCAGCGATCGTATTTAAACATTTGACGTATCGTAGCTTCGGTCATGTATATGGTTGAACTGCTATCCGATATTTTGGTAATTCGTTGACTATTGATTCGCGTGAAGTCGATGCGCAAATGATCGATGATAATAGGATCTTGATTCGTTAAAGTTGGGTCGTTACGGAAACGTCGAAGTATCTCAGCTTCTTGCTGCAGCAGAAGTTTCCACGTAGACATGGTGAAACACAGTTCGTTGGATTTGTTGTCTACTATGGTGATTTCAACGCAGCACGAATCCCGACCGATACGAATTCCAATTGCGATGCGTTTATAGGTAGTCAAGGTCAATGGATAATCACGTCCCATAATTCGTAAGATTGTTTTCTTGGACGATGTTGCAGATTTATTGCTGTAAGAATCACACGCGCAGAGTTAATGCATCGAACGGTTTCGTGTAAATCGAAAAATATGCAAAACGTGTACTACAATACCTTATATTCGAACGGTGCATTGTAGTAGGAAAATCCTGATTGTTACAGCGGTCGAGGTGATTCTCGTCCATGTAGGAAGCAGCGTTGCAATGTCGGTTGAACATTTTAAATACGCACTACAGCTGATTTTGCTGAACGGTTTAAGCGCGAACGTACACGATGTAATGTGGTCCGCAAGACCGATCGGTTCCACTTTTATAGTGGTTTGCACTCACACATATGCAAAGTATAGTTTGTTTGTGAGTGTTGTTGTGGTGGGGAATAGTGAAGTTGTACGCAGTATGAAAAAGGAAAAGGAAAAGGAAAAGGTGAAAAAAAAAACATGATGACAGGGGAAAAACAATGCAGGAAGAAGTGTACAGTGAGAATTGTATAATGAGAAGAATATAAATGTAAGAAGCAATTATCGATGTATGAAGTAATCACATAAAAAGAAAAAGTATATAACGTGTGAACCTATCGATAGTAACATGGTATGTATATATATATATGTGTGTGTTGACTCGAGGGTGTGAAAGCATACGTGAGCACAGCTCTGTATCAACGAAGAAGAAGAAGAAGAAGAAGAAGAAGAAGAAGAAGAAGAAGAAGAAAGAAGAAAGAAGAATAGTACCTGTATAGTAAACAAGGATCGAGATATCAGAATGGTCACTGATGACTGAGATGCAAGTATATCCCTACTCGTGAACCACCCCTACCATGCGCGATGCTTATAACAGTCTTTAAAAAACGTGAGTGGGTCACCGCAACGACTCATTACAAGTACGAATCAGGAAGCTGTTCATCGACAGGAACTAGTTACAGGACTATATGGCAAGTATTAGTTGTTCTTAACGCTTACGAAGTTTGATATGTGATAGATATCATACACTTTTTTACTGTTTCAGCGAATAAGGAGAAACCATACAACAGTAGATAAACGATCTGTCATGGTTATCCAGATGTTTCGAGGTTGCTGTGTCATAGGTACGTTTATAGTAAAATAATAGTAAAACATAGAGAAAGAGTATAAGAAGTGAGCTACGTAATGATGTTTTTTTTTTCTTTTTTCATTACATGCGTAGGCGAGGATTCTATCGAGGACATCGATACTGTATTTGACTCCGTTGGTAGAGATCATCCCTCTACGAGGAAGCTGAAATCCTTCTACGAGGAAGCTGGATTTCCTTCACGAGGAAGCTGGTGTCCCTCTACGAGGAAGCTGGTGTCCCTCTACGAGGAAGGTGGTGTCCCTCTACGAGGAAGCTTGCATCCCTCTACGAGGAAGCTGACATCCCTCCTCAAGGAAGCTATCATCCATCCCGAAGTGTGTTTATGTGTGTGTGTGCAGATTAGTGTTAACGTCGATGTGAGTAGTGTTTACGTCGATGTGAGTAGTGCATTTAACTACGAATATGTATCGGGAATAACGGTATACGCCGCCATTTAATTGCTATTGATATTTTACTTTGAACAATAACGATTTAATGGGGGAGTAGATCGTTCTTTCGTTAACAACAGCGATTCGATATTTATTTAAATTCTCATATACTGTAATCGTTGACGTGAACTGACATGCTTCAATTTTCACCAATCGAAACACACGTATGTCTCTCACTCATGTGGCGACAACATATATATATTATAGTGTGTGCGCTATGGGTGAGAGACATATTGGTGATATTTTCAATTACACATAATAGCAGTAGTAGTAGTAGTGACAATCGTTTCCGTAGTCGACGAATGTGTCATCAACATGATCAACGACAAGGATAATGTGCGTACTAACGAGCCACACATACATATATCCACATTGTTCTCTGGAGCAATACGGATGAATGTATGTGTGTGATATTCTACAATCACACGGATACAAGTCAATGGTGTGGGAACTTTATATCGATAGTGACGGGTATGGTTTATCACTATCGTAATGTAGCTTTGATCATAACGAACGTGCATAAACCATCTCTGCTACTATCACACACACACAACACCCACACACAACAGTGTCGTAATAGTAGAGACAATAGTTTTTCGTGATCGACGAAGGTGCCATCAGCATGATCGATAACGACAAGGATAATGTGCATACTAACGACCCACACACACACATTTATCGATCGTGATTCAATAACAAGTGTGACGTAGCGTCCCAGTGCGAGAAATCGAGCGCGCAGCGCTGCGCCCGGGAGTGAGCGAGAAGCCGAGAGTACACGGGCGACCGCGACCGAACCGCACCGAACCGGGCCGAAGCCCGCCGGTCTCGCGACGCGGCAGGCGATGACGCTCACTCCCCACTGCGCCGCTAGATCGCGTCGATTTCTCGCTGCTACCAATTTCCAAGAATCGGGACATAAGCCCCGGCGTCACGGAGGCAAGGCAGTTCGAGTGGGGCGACGGATCCCCCTCCTAGACCGCCTGCCTGGATGCTGCCCGGTGCAAGCACACTAGCGAGAAATTCCGTGTATCCGCCGATCATATGATCGTCCGCTATCCTCCTTCCCTCAACCGTTCCGTACAGAGACGCCTGGAAGTTGCCCGGTCTCTTGCCGGCTACCGTTCCGCATAAGAGACGCCTGGACGTTGCCCGGTCTCTTTCTCTCTACCGTTCCGACAAGAGACGCCCGGCCGTTGTCCGGTCTCCGGCCTGTTCCAGTAGCGAGACGCGCGGCGTACCGCCAAACCGAAACGAACGGCACGAGAACGCGTAGAGAAGCGGATACTCAGAGCGTGTAAATAGTG